>VZTV01048834.1:814-11428 GCA_013400875.1 Anhinga rufa
AAAATAGCTTCCAAATGATATATTTATTTCTCTTTTTTCTCTCCCTTCCCGCCGAAAAGTGGAAAACTAAAAGAAGCCTTCTCTAGAATGTCTTTTGTCAAACTAATGTATATTTTAATAAAGGTTAATCTTAACTAATAAAATCTAAAACATATATATGACATGAGAATGGCTTGCATAGTATTTATTAAAGAGAAAGTTTTGATCAAAGATTGATAACCTGCTTTGCCAAGCAAATCTGGGGTGTATCATCATTTTCCTTCATAACTGTTCTAAAGCAACAAAATAAAAAAGAGCAGAATCCTCCAAAAGCCAGTCATAGTATTTGCTATACAGGACAATACCNGGACAATACCCATTCTTTTTTCCCCATTTTTTTTCCTCTGTATCAGCAGATCCCATTCTTGTCCTCAGAATATTTTCCCCAAGGTTACAGGGATGCAAGTCAGAACTCATTCTTGCACCTCAGATATAAAAAAGTTGCATTGGTTCTGTCAGTATAATACTGTGTCACTACCTCACCTCTACTCAATGACTGTCCAGGGTATTATCTACAACTATTCTAGATCTGTGTGAACAGATAATGGATAATTATCACATTATCTTCCAGCATTTTAATGCCTTTTTATCAAAGGAAAGCACAGAAGGTTAATATATCTGTCTGGTTTTTACTTATCTATACTCTTTTTCTCAGTGAAATGTTATTCCCAATTCATGGTTTGAGGCTTCTGGGCAGAAAAAAAGTGCAGCTCACTCAAAGCTGAAACATAATGGAGTAATCAGAAAGCAAAAAGCTAATGGTTAAATCCAAAGCCTCTTATTTTGTTCCCCTAAGCAATACTGCAGGCTTAGATGCATTAACCAAGGTTAAATCAAACAGTCATGATGTCTGTATGTTCAATTATGCATAGCCCGAGCATGAGACTTATTCTGAGCCAATCTTTGACAAAGTTATGCCACTTTACACCTGTCAGAATCTGGCCATGTCAACCTAAATCTACCCAAATCTTTTTCTTCTCTGCACAGCTGCAGACCGCATCATAATAAACCCCAATATCTGAATGATATGGTGATCCAAAGATCACACTTTTTTTTTTTTGAATGTGATTTTTATTTTATATTATTTTAGAGTTTAAACCTCTCTTTTGCAAGCCTTTAGTTCCCACATATTCTCATGTGTCTGAAAAAGTGGGCTACTTTAGTAGTGGGTTACATCAGTAAGCATTGTTCAGTTCAATGGCTTTGGGTGTTTGACAACAGACCCACCAGGACAGCTCTTGGAGGAAATAGGCTCAGCTATGGAAATTGCCATAAGACAGGTATTTTCAAAGGAGTACTTTTAGGTGGTTATTTATGTGAGAGTGGAAATAAGTCAATAAATTTATTGAAAGTGTTTTAAAGGAGTCTAAATTAACTCATCAAGCTTGCAGACAGGAATACGTTTTAACAGCTGAAGAACTGTTAAAAATGTCTATATTAAAATAATTAGAAATAGTAATCACCCATTGTTTCTGGAAAAAAAATCTCAATAGCGCATTTTATCTTAAAAATAAGTAGATAAACTGGAGAAAAAGGAGCATCAATAATTTTTTTATTATTAAAAGTTTGAAGGGAGTACAATTATGGAAAGAATCCAGGTGTCTCAATTGCCAGCTTTCAGCCAGGTATTCAGATTTCAGCTTTAATCTACAAATGATAATCCAACAGCTTGAACTGTAATTGATATTGATTGTATTTTAAATATTTTACAAATATCACATATATCAACATAAAATAATTCCCTAATTACTCCTCTCAAAAAGATACTATTCACAATAAAGAACTGAAACTCTCTTCATGTGTTTATTTTTCCTACTTTTTGCTTGTTTCAAAATTACTAATTGCATAAAACCCCCTTTGTTATAAATTTTTTAAAGGTCCTGTCAAAATAAGCCAAATGTTCACTTTTAATTACATGATATACCTAACTACATGGCTGAAGCTGAAAACATGTTATTTCAAAGTTCTGTTTACATATCCACATATATTTCACTGACATGTAGTATCTATCCGTTCATTCACTTAATTTAAATTATACCTTCATATAAAACCATCTATTGGCTTTGTCATGTAGCATGCAAATGATCATTTGGGCAGTTTATTTAGCAAGGAAATATCCCTGATTAGTCTCATAGATTAATGTGCAATACCATATTTCCTTTTCTCTGGGTGTTTCTTCTAAGAAAGTCTTGACTGTTAATCAAACTAAGTATTTATTAAGGTAATATATTAAATTACATGCAAATAGATGCATCTGAAAGTCTGTGGAGACTTTCAGTATCTTTCAGTAGGGGGGATCTAGAAGAGGACATTATTTTCCTTTTTCTTTTTTTCTCTTTTGTTCTGAAACCACACAGAATGTGAAGAAAATCCATGTTACTGTATCTATCTTTTAGGGGGAATATATTTATATAGTGCTTTTGAAGCACAAAACAGAACCGTTTGTTAGTATGAGGTCAGGCTGGGCATCAGACAACATAGAGTCACACATGACAAGATCTTCATATGGAATGAAAGAAAGGGATAGATACTGGATAGGCCTCAGTGTCCATCACAGCTCTTTTCCCCTGAAAATGATGCCAAGAGGAAGGGTTGTTTTTTTTTTTACCCCTCCTAATCTACAGAATATGGATTACCACCTGGAAGCTGTAATCTCTAGACACAGTACCATATCTTCTCCTATTCAGAGCGTTTATCTACAAGGTTTCTACTAGAAACTCTTGGGTCTTCTCCTGTTGGCAGCTTTGCTCTGAGGTGTGGGTTGTGCACACTCTCCCACTCGTACTTTGCGTGGGTTATGTTTCTAAACTCTAAACATGAGTGTTATGATAGTAGGCCCAATTAGATATATTAGGGTGCTGCATCCTCTCTTGTATAAGAACAACATGGGAAGAGGCCTAGGACCCATCACTGCTGCACGTCATCAGCACATGCTCCATTGGGCACAGTCTAAGAAGTGACAATTTAGTTATGCAGAACCATGTCCAGTGGAGGGAGAGATGGGAAGAGGGAAAGGTTAATGTGTTTATTTACACAAGTGTTTATGGCTACATGAAGGAGAACATGATATTTTAAAAAAGGATAATGGAACTGAAGATGCTGACTGAGAGCACAGAGCCAGCAGAAGGGAAAAGGAAGTAATGTGTCGAACAGCTGAAGTGATGCAGAGCAAGGGAGGTGTACAAGGGGACTGGTACAACAATGTGCCCACTGTCTTCAAATATAACAGTCAAACCCAACATTCAGTCCTGTTTCTTGTCTTCTCAGTGCTATTTTCAGAATTTGCACTCATTTAGTATGAGGTCTTGAGCCTATTAATATCTCTGTATTATATTATCTGCATCTGGCTAATGTGTATAATACGTTTTTTCCTCATTGTGTTCACTGTCTTAGCTATGTCGACCAGATAAAATTATTTGATTTTGGATTGAAACATGTAGTTATTGTATTAATGCAAAATTTTCTTAAATGATACTCTGTTATCTTTAGCAGCAACTAAATATATTTAATCTTTCTACCTTTATAAATGTGTGTTTTCCTGATAATTTAATGTTTCTGTTCTTTTTGAATAATGACACACTCTCCTAAGTATGTCTGCAGTCATGATTAAAAAAAATTAAAATCTTCTAGAGCTGCCAACAGCATATGTCTTCTCACTTGCAAATTCTCTTGACTAAGTAGCTTTGTCCACTGTGCAGGTTATAAGGAGTCACCTGAAAAAGAAAAACAGAGAACAAGAAAGAACATTCTTTACTGTTTCAGGAAAATTTTTCCAAGAACATAATTATTAGCAAAACTCTACTACCTGTAGGCCAGGGGAATATCTTAAGCTTTGGGGTACTGATATGATTTCTATTCCAGGACAAATATAATGACAAATCATTTCTGAGAAAATGCAAATTAAAAAAAAAAAAAAAAGAAATAACTTCAGGTTTGCATAATCTTTGATAATTCCTCTTGGCTTTGCATTATGATACCTTGTGGCATCACACCAATGTCATTCAGTTACCCTAAGCTCTGAAAAAAACTTAAGCAATCAGAGGCTCTGGAGTACAGTCAAGCCACAGAAGATCATATTTCCTGGCCAAGTCACGCCCAATCAGTCTGCAACACTCAATATTTTAACAACCCGATTAGTGCAGGCAACTCTTGACTATAACACAACTTAAAGACAACAGCAAAAAAAAGTACTTTTGTAACAGAAAATAAGAAATTTATTATGGATAAGTTGATATACTACAATTTTAATGTGATTCTTAGCCAACAAATTATTCACGACTATTATTAAAATAATCACATACATCCATTTGTATGAGATAAAATAATTAGCACTCTTCTGTTTCTCTAAAATTGCCTACCCCAATGAACTGAGTAACACAAGAGCTGGTGTCATAAAAGAGAAAACTGAGGCGGAAAGTCTGGCAACAAAATAAAAAAAGTAAACTCCATGGTTGTTTTCTTCAGGAATGACAAGGTCTGCTTAGTTTTTCTCATATAAGATTGTTGCTACTTCTACTAATTCTTTTCAAAATGCAATACAAGCAGCACATGGCAGAGGACTGGTAGAAGTGCTGAGACACAAGGATGGAATGAGAGGTGTGCCTGGCATGTTGTGCCTGTCTCTAGAAGTCATAAAATGGAGCAAAATGTGGGATTTTGGAGACCACTAGGGTAGCTGTGCTTGATCTTTCTCAGGAGAGAAGCCCTTGGCCTGGCTGTCTTCAAGCTGGGACTGACAAGAGGAGACCTGTTCCTTTTACTGATGCTCTATCCTGGCCTGCTTTCCAAGGACTTATATTGGAAAGATTTCCAGGAACTAAAACATCTCTGTTCAGTCTTGCTGATGTGTTTACTATGATGCAAAAATAATAATATTATTTTTTAGAAACATGAACACAGGCAGGATTTATCTTCAGATCATGCACTGTTACACATTGCCTAGCATCTGAGTGTCTTCAATGTAATATTGAAGTAGTAGAAAGTGTGATCTGTGGGTCCCCCAAAACCGATAGAAGAAGGGGAGTGTATGGATGTGTTAGTTAATTGAACTCAGAATATTATTCAGAAGGATATAGAGACACAAAGGAACAAAACTGAAAGAGTATACTAATGCTGATATGGGGTAAGTAATGAAGGATGATATTCATTCCCCATGCCTTGGTAAACAACAAGAGAGGAAATATGTTCTATCAATCTACCCAAATGAACTAAATGACTAACTAGTCTAACCACCCCAGTCTCTTTCACCATTTACATTTACATTTCACCATTTACAACAACATCTTCCCTCCTAGCACAGATTACCCTACTTTCCCACTTCTCTGCTAGTACATGATTTGCAGACTGCTGTATTTGACCAGACAGACCTCTGTTCCACTTCAGCCTCAAGTTTTGTCTCACATCCTGAGTCCTGACTTATTTTAACAGGTGTGTGAAAGACAAAACTTGGTAAAATAGGGACAGCAGAAAGTTTTGGTACACATGAAAATCTTGAGCCATCAGCTGTAGAGACCAACTGTGATTAAGTTCCATATCACAAACAAATCAAAACTATTATGTTGAGAGATGCTGCCACAGATCCAGGCATGATTCAGAATTCACTCAGTTCAGCATTGTTTCCAGGGCGCACAGAAAATATCTGTAGCTGTACTCAGGCCATTCTGCCCTGCACCCTCATGCACTGTTACCCCTTCTGCACTGGCAGCAGAGATGCATTTATCCACATCATCACCATCAGGCTGCAGTAAGGCCAGTTGCTTGCAGTCAACCCTCATTTTTCTTGAAAAAGTTCTCTGCCTGTGGGGAACACAGTATGCAGCAGCATTATCAAAGTCTGAAATTCAAATGATTCTGGTTTGTCTTGGTTTTCCAACAGGCACATTCGGATTGGCAAATGTTAAAGCAGTTTATTGCCTGTCCCACTGAAATGAGTAATCAAATGAGTTAAAAAAAATAAATGTAATCAATAATAAATGTTAAATCATAATAATAAATGCAAAAGAAAATTAATTGTCTCTGTGTGTATTGTGTTTGCATGGTACAGTGTGGGTAGCAGGGGTGCTACAGGGGTGGCTTCTGTGAGGAGCTACTAGAAACTTCCCCTGTGTCTGACAGAGCCAAGGCCAGCTGGCTCCAAGGCCGACAGACCCGCCGCTGGCCAAGGCCGAGCCCATCAGCAATGGAGGTAGCGCCTCTGGGATAACAGATTTAAGAAGGGGGGAAAAAAAACAAACCCTGCACAGTTGCAGCCAGAGACAGGAGTGAGAATATGTGAGAGGAATATCCCTGCAGACACCAAGGTCAGTGACGAAGGAGGGGAGGAGGTGCTCCAGGTGCCAGAGGAGAGATTTCCCCTGCAGCCTGTGGTGAAGACTGTGGTGAGGCANAGGACTGTCTCCTGTGGGAGGGACCCCACACTGGAGCAGGGGAAGAGTGTGAGGAGTCCTCCTCCTGAGAAGAAAGGAGCAGAGACGAAGTGTGATGAACTGACCACAACCCCCATTCTCCATCCCCCTGCGCTGCTGGTGGGGGGGGAAGTAAGAATGGAGGGGTGGGGGAAGGTGTTTTAAGATTTAGTTTTTATTTTCTCAATACCTTGCTCTGATTTGATTGTTAATTAATTAAACTAATTTCTCCAAGTCGGCTCGCTCTTGCCTGTGACAGTAATTGCTGAGTGATCTCCCTGTCCTTATCTCAACCCATGAGCCTTTCATTATATTTTCTCTCCTGCGCCCTCCTGAGGAGGGGAGTGATAGAGCAGCTTTGGTGGGCACTGGGTGTCCAACCAGGGTCGAACCACCACACTGTGTAATGACTTTGTATGCTAAGGTCATGCCTAATATGTCTTATATGCATAAGCTGAAAAAGGCATAATTCCATGAGATCACAGAAGGACCCCTTGCTGTGAACATCTTGACGGTTTCCTGAGGCCAGGCTGTCATCAGAAAAGTTGTAACACTAAGAGAGAATATAGAAACACTGAAGAGAACCTGAAGAGGAAAGGATATTTTAAAAAGCTACAATGATCCAGAAATAACTGGGAAAAAATGGAAGATAACTCAGAATATCACCAGCATTCAAAATAACCAATTTCTTACTTGTTTTCAACAGTAATTAGGCTGATTATTTTCTGAATTTTACCATTTAAAAAATGCACAGAGACATTTTCCATGCAAAGCTTAGGTATTAGGAAAGTAATATAAATCCTTTAAATATAACCATGAAAATGGTAGTGAATTTACTTGTATATAAGAATAGAATATGCACTATGTGCACAAATAACCTATGGTAAAAGAGACTGGTAGTCTCTCAGGTCTACCTCAAAGAACAGCATCTGTATACAAAGAAGAAACTGCCTTCTCACTGAAACCAAAAAAGTGGAGGAATCATTTTACTGTAAGAATCTTTTGCTCCTTAGTAAGGGAAGGAACAACAAATTGTATGTACTATCACTTACACTGAATCCAAAACAGTTTGACAAAAAATACATATTCCTTGATTTAGGAGTATGCCAGTTCATAAGTTGCTGTGATGTTAAGTTTTTGTGGTTGTGCAATGATGTTTTTAAACAAGTAGCTCTGTCATAAGTGATAATCCAGCAAACCCAGACTGTTTCTGTTTGTTTACTTTTTACGTTATAAATTAAGCTCAATATAATCCTGCCTTTGTGTCATCAACTCTACATCAGACGGTCACAGATCATAATGCAGCATTCAGTGCCACCATTTGCACTGAGGATTACTGCTTTCAGCATCCTGGGACAAAACAATGATTGAATGGGACTACTCTTTACATTTACCTTTTGTCTGGGGAGGGTGACTGCAGCCACTTGTGTTTAAAATTCTAAAACAGGCATCTAAAGTCAGGATAGAAGGTGAAAAGTGTTACATCATCTAACTGAATAACATATATTTTCTGCCAAAAGTGTTTGGTTTTATCTCTGCACTCTCACTTCTGATAGCAGCTGTCTTTCTGGCATTGTGCCTGTAACAAAGAAAAAGAGATGGAAAGAAGAACAGAAAGAAAGAAAGAAAGAGAGGAGAGAGAGCAAAAGAGAGAGAAAGAAAATAAAAAATAAAAAATAAAATAAAAAAACCACAAAAAATAAATAAAAATAAAAATAAAAAAGAGAAAAAGAAAAAGAAAAAGAAAAAGAAAAAGAAAAAGAAAAAGAAAAAGAAAAAGAAAAAGAAAAAGAAAAAGAAAAAGAAAAAGAAAAAGAAAAAAGAGAAAGAAGAGGAAAAGAAAGAGGAAGAGGGCAGAAAAGGAAGAGAAAGTGAAAGAGGAAGAGAAAGTGAAAGAGAAAGCAAAAGAGAAGTGAAAAAGACAGCAAAAGAGAAAGAAAAAGCAAAAGAGAGCAAAAGAGAAAGCAAAAGAAAAAGCAAAAGCAAAAGCTAAAGCAAAAGCAAAAGCAAAAGCTAAAGCAAAAGCAAAAGCAAAAGCTAAAGCAAAAGCAAAAGCAAAAGCTAAAGCAAAAGCAAAAGCAAAAGCTAAAGCAAAAGCAAAAGCAAAAGCTAAAGCAAAAGCAAAAGCAAAAGCTAAAGCAAAAGCAAAAGCAAAAGCTAAAGCAAAAGCAAAAGCAAAAGCAAAAGAAAAAGAAAAAGAAAAAGAAAAGAAAGAAAATAAGAAAGAAAAAGAAAAGGAAAGAAGAATGAAAAAGAAAGAAATCGAGAATAAATATTTGTAAATGTTTTTAGACATGCAGTTTATGCATTGGTGAATGGTTCTTTATACATTATATTTATGGGGTATTTGGTTTGTTTTGTGATTTTGTTTCAACTTTTAAGGAGTGCCGTTAATGTGATTAATTAGCAAGAATTTATTAACTAAAAAATCTGCACAGCCAAACATATATGATTTTTAAAATGTATTTTTTCAGGTGAAACTATAAACCAGGGTCCTAATTAAGCCCTGCTGTTTCCTGAGATTTTGTGTGCACTACGCTGGGAAGGAAAGTTACATGGAACTTTACTTGATCATGGAAGAAAAATCTGGAGAGTAAATTCAAGCATTCTATTCACTTCACAAATATAGTCTTCACTTGAGGGCTACAGTGAATTTATGCCCATGTTAAACATTAAAGCTCTGTTATGGGGCCAAATAAGGGGAAAACTCAAATCAGCTCAAACATCATGCGGGTAGGACTTCAGCACCACTGTAGCAGACACCACTAGCATTACTAGATTTGCCCTGGAATACTGTGATTGATCACAGAGTTTGTTATTATTACATTCTATTACACACATTCTCTTCCCATTACTTTGCTAAATTGGGAAGCTTATTTTCTATAATAGAAAGCAATTTGTAATAAGCATAGTATATTATAAAAGAGTTTTGAAGCTTTGAAATTTGCTTTGCAGGGAGCTTGTGGGTAGCTATAGCTGAAACTATACTCCATTGAGATCTTAACCCACTTCAAAGAGAAGTTCTTATAAAAATTTGGGGGGGATTAGCATAATCGCTGATTTATGCAAATTTCTGTCAGAATGTAGGTTTATGTCTCCTATGAGGTATCTACCTAGTTAAGACTCAGACATGCAAATACAAACATACACACTTGAATGCTGTCAAAAAGTACTACCACTTTAACACAGTGCCATAAATTACCACAGAATCCACAGAAAAGGATAAGCAGAGTTGCCAGGATTATACAGGAGCCTTGTTTTAGGTAATTCAGGAAGAAACTACTAGGTTCCCCATTAGGGAAGGGTCCGAATTCAATTCATATGTATGCATTTATAACAAAAACAATCTCATCAACAAAATTTTAAAATATATCTTTTAATGTAAATGGTTAAACATTCCTGTTGACATTTTCAGCCGTAAATCCGGTCTCAGTTATTTTTCACTGAAATACAGAAAAAGGAGTCTGGATGGAATTAAATTGCATGCATGCAAATGTACTTTTATATAAGCTATTCTACAGTTGAATCCCTGACTCTTAAATAGTTTGTGTTAAAATAGTGATCATGGTATCTCTCATTTGCAAGTCATTGACTTTCTTGTTCCCCTTACTCCATACATAGCATATTTTGGGAAACTAAATTATTTCCATTTTCTCTCCTGTGATTATGATTATTTCCATTTTATATCTTCTACATCAAAATTCTAGATGCAGATCAAGTCCAGGATGCAGCTTTTGACTTGAAAGTCAACAGTCTAAACATTTCATAGAGATATCCAGCCCCTTCCTTTTGATTTTCTTAGACCATTACACCGGACACAACTTTATATGATCCAGGCAGATGCAGTTTCTCTAAAATGGGCCTTGAAACAAGGCTCTTGGGCTTCTGTAAGGTACCTCACAGATTTGTTCATGTTCCTCTTTAGGCACCAAGGTAAGCTGCAAAAAACCCACCCCATGACATTTGAAGTGTCACATGCAAAATGCTGCCATCTTCTCAGCTGGGAGAATGGGGAATTGTACAAGATCGCATCACTGAACAATAATTCTGTGACAGCCAGACACCCTCCTCCATAATGGAGCACCTTCACAAAAATCTTTGCTGACCCCCTTCAGGACAGTCAAACTTGCCTTGTCATGGTAGCTGTGTCAATGAAAGGCCCATTCAAATG
>VZTV01048839.1:1086-13656 GCA_013400875.1 Anhinga rufa
ACCTTTCTTAAGAAACAAAATGTGTTAAGTTTTAATGCGCTGCGCTGCAGTAAGACTTGCTAACATTAATGCCAAGTTAACACTGATTTACTTACTCCTCCATTCTGACTGCATCATCCTTCTCTCCTCACTTATTTTTGTACTGTAAGTTTCAGACCTTGATTTCGGATAGCACCTATAATAAGTCGTTATGAAATGCATCGAATTCTGTTAATGCACAAGCGAATTGTGTTAAGTATTCCCCAGTCAGTAAAAGACTAGAAGATATTTTAATGTTAATTAAAAGGCTGAAAGCACACATGTTCTAAGAACCCAACAGAACTAGCAGACTGAGCCATCAGAAGCTTAGTAAGCACAGTTATTTAAGTCTATTATAGATTGACCAGACAAGCTGTACATTAAAATCTAGATTTCAAAAGCTGTCAGCTGCCTTCAGATGATATATCTATATAAACACTGACAGCCAATGAATGCTACGTGGATGTGTTTTATTCAGGTCAGTAAGGTGATCGGTGGACAACTGTAGATATTCAGAACTTCCAACTTGGATAACAACAATCTACCACCAACCCGATTCCAGTCTAGAGTTCATTCCCTTGACCATCTAACCACATGTCAGCATCTGGCGTACTTATGTTCTAACCACGTATGTCCTTTACGAAAGGGTCTTACTGATCCAGCCGGGCCATGAATCAACTTAAAAACTGCAACAGTTTTCCCAACTGATGTGACCCAGCATGCCCCATCTTTCCAACTAATAAGATACATGAATTTGCTCAAGTTTTGTCAGGTACTTTTAACATGCACTTTCCACCCATACTTAGAAAGACAAAGGGTCGACATTAGAAAGCACAGCAAACACAACAAAGTAACATATGTTCTGTTGTCACTGGGTTTAGCAAGACCGTTCTGCTCCCACAGCCCCTAACATAGGTCCTAGTCCTCCACCTATGAAAGCCCAAGTATTTCTACTGAGAAGTGAATGAGGCAGAGAGAGGAGAACCACCCTTACTAGTAACTTCTTAGACTTCTCTCCTTAGGTGCCGTTACAGTTTTGGACCACTGACCTCCATCAGAGAGGCATGTGGAATCTGTCTGAAAACTACTCTTTAAAAGTAACTGCCCGGTTACAGCGGTTACCCTGTCAGCTCTGCAGCTGACGACAACTCACAGTAGGGTCCTAACTGGACAGACGGTTTTTGGCTTACTGAAAAAACATGTAATGCCAACCTTGATCCTGGATGCATCTACTTCTGACAGTGGCTGTATCAAGATGAATCTGTTAGAGTTAACTCTTCTGTGAATACAATCAGAACTCACCACCTCTCTTCTTCACTTCCACTTGCTGCAGAATGTGAATCACCTCCTCTCTGACACTGCAAGTTCAACCTTTTTTTGCATCTTACAGATACGTGTGGGAGTAAATGCTGAAATGAGTCCAACAAGCCATGATTCAGCACACGTCGAGCATTCTGGTAATTACTAGTTGAGCTGTCTATGAGGTATACTAACAACCAGACCGTGCAAACTTTATTCCCTGGGTTATATTTTAGTAGCACTGCTCATGAGAAAGAATGACAACTCCAGGCCTTAGCCTAGTAAAAACTCTGCCCTGGATTTATAGCAGGTTTCATATGTACGCAGGCAGATAGTCATAACACGTAGTTCCCAGGGGAATGAGTGGACCTAGATGACTCAAGACACAGCAGGTATGTACATTAATTTCTCTCTTTTTCTTTGGGCTAAGCATGTCAAGTGCTTATACTTAAGAGTGAAAATTATCTAGAAGCCCTTACTAATGACAGCTTAGATCTCCATAACTAAACAAAAAGTCTTTCTCTGCTTGTCCTTTTCCCTGACAATCCCATCTCCATTTTAGAACAGGATTTTATTCCCTCCTGAGCCACTGGACTAGTATTTTGCTGGGGGTGGGGGGTGGTGTGGAGGAAGAAGAAATAATACTGTTGCACTGCTGAGTTAACTATTTTCATTCCTTTATATATTGCATACAGTATGTGCATATATTTTAAAAGACAGATTCATCCCTCTCTTGGACAACATCCATAACTACATCTCTTTACCTGCTAAGGAATACAGAAGTGATAAACAGTCACCCTGCTCAACACTTTACCTCATGACCTAGGCTCATTTGATCATCCAGGATTTTCACTGCACTGAAGCTGAGATCGTGATGGTTGTTTTCATTTTTACTCTTACTCATCTCATGAAAGGACTTCCACTTTTCATTTTGAATTGCCTCCATCTCCTTTGCTGTCTTTGAAACAGCTTGGAAACTGTCTCCACCCAGCGCTCCCTGTGCCTGACATGTTAGCAGTGGTGGAGTATAGTTACTTGATGGTGGACCTATAGCCTTCCGTAAAAAAACATTAACTCCAGAAAATAGGTTGCTGGTATTTTGGTAAGTATCATCAGATCTGTTCTGGTGTCTTTCTTGAAAACTTTGCTTAGAAAGCCAATTCATTCTCATTTCCTGGAGCAGCTTCTTTTGCTTTTCAGTGGCCTCTAATTTGTCCAGTTTCTCCTCTGTTCTGCACAGGGAATCTGCTGCCTGCTGCAACATACTTTGTGCAATTTTTAAATCAAGGACACATTTGCTGATGTACAGCTCACTTTGGGACAGACTACTCATTCTTCTCTCAACATCTCCTCTCACCTGCGCCGGCATGCATAAGTCAGAGGCCTCGCTTATCCTCTCCTCCTCTTCTGTAGTGTACTCTGTACCCGATTCTGAAATGCCACCTTCCTCATAAACTGGCTTTTCCTCACAGTGCACTCCAGGGGACGCATACAGGTCTCTGAGGGTAGCCTTATATTTTTCCTTTTGCTGCCTTTCTTCATCCTTTAGAGTTTGACCTAATCCAGCTCCTTCTTCCAGGAAGTCTTCATGAAGTTCTGGAAAACTGGCAAAGATTTCATTGATTTCAAAGCTACAGAGGCTGTCTTTCACATCACTGACACTGAGGGTCGCCTGGAGTTCAGAATGTACACCACAATCTTTGTCCTGTGCAACTGGCTGTAGACTGGTTGATGCCTCTTGATCCACTAAAGCACTATTCTCCTCAGGAAAAAGGGAGTATCTCTGGGCAATAGAGCTGCCTGAAAAAATTACATTTTAAGTGTTAAGCCATTTCCCCAGATGTCCAAACACACCGCTGTCGTACATTTAGGAGTTAACATTATTAGAGATTACATGAGCAGCATTTAACACCTCTGCAGAAAACAGTGTGCCTGAACTTCAAATATTAACCAGACTTGAGTTTACATTAACAGTTAGGGTGGTAGCTAGAATCCAGAGCTAACTGCTTTCTATTTTCAAACTGTGTCATAAAATCTGGAAGTGCTCACATTTTAATTATTTATATTAGACCTTTATGGGCCGAGGAACACACTAAGTGAAGGACACATGGCATCTTGCTATAAGAAACTCACCAGCCTTGGTTATCTCTTTTCCCTGCAGTTCCTGTGTTCTCTTCTGGTAGCTAAAAGCTGATGCCAAACAGATGTTCACATCTGCAAAAACAGCGGGCCTTTGTGCTTTTGACAGCTCGTCAGCACGAGCAGTTTGAGACTTCATTAAGTCCTGTAACACAAAAAAACAGAATAAAACACAACTATATTTGACAGTGCAATGTCTCTACCTTCTCTTTTAAGGTGGTTTGCCTCCATGATCAGGAAAGGGATACTCAGTGTTTAGATTGCACACACACACAAAAAGCCTCCCACCTAGATTTAAGCGGAAAAACTTGAATCTAAATGGACACAAAACTCTGCCATTTTGAATACAGAATCACAGAACGGTAGGGGTTGGAAGGGACCCCCGGAGCTCCCCCCGTCCAGCCCCTGCGTGAGCAGCACCCCCAGAGCAGGGGGCACAGGACCGCGTCCAGGCGGGGTGGGAATGGCTCCAGGGAAGGAGACTCCACAGCCTCTCTGGGCAGCCTGGGCCGCTGCTCTGGCACCCGCACAGCAAAGGGGTTTTGCCTCAGATTTCAGTGGAACTTCCCGTGTTCCAGCTTGTGCCCGTTGCCCCTTGTCCTGTCGTCGGGCACCGCTGAGAAGAGCCCAGTCCCACCCTCCTGACACCCGCCCTTCAGATACTGATAAGCACTGATGAGATCCCCCTCAGCCTTCTCTTCTCCAGGCTGAACAAGCCCAGGTCTCTCAGCCTTTCCTCCCCAGGGAGATGCTCCAGTCCCCTGAGCATCCTTGTGGCTCTGCGCTGGCCTTGCTCCAGCAGCTCCCTGTCCTTGAACTGGGGGCCCAGAACTGGACACAGCACTCCAAATACGTAAAAGGCTACAATCCTGGAAGTCACCTTTAAGTCATTTTTCAGTATATACTGAATATCCTGAAGTTTCATGGAGCGGTGGTTCTGTTTAGGTTCTAGCCCTGACTTTACGATATCGTAATAGGGCATAGGAAGTCTGACATCTGCTTCTAACTGTTGTCCTGAAATTATGAGCTGTTTAATAACCGAGTCTTTAATGCCTTTCCAGGGAGGGGTCTCTGCAAGACATAAATATAGACTTTATGTCACAAGCTGTATATCAATGTTAATGAAAATAAAGGGAGGGGGGGGAAGAGAAAAGAATCAGATACTGAAGCACTATTGTCTGCACATTCCCTGATTTACAACTACTGTCACGAACCAAGCAAGCACTCATTCCAGTCTGGCATCTCCTCCCTATCTTATTTTGAGAGCAGATGCTTTAAAAGGGAGCTGACAGCAATCTCTAGAGGACATTACACTGTAAACCACACTCTGGATTCTTCATTACCAACTAGCTAATAGAGGTAGTTTTTAGGGTAACTGTTTATCCCATTTCACTGTCAAACCAGTCAAAGTCAATACATAACATACATTACATTATCTGTAATAACAATAACAATACATTATCTGTAAGTTATCTTAATGATCAAAAAGACGAAAGCTGCACAGCCTTGTTTTGCACATTGCAAAGACTTAACTGAATGTTCTGCTGTCCTCGCGTGAAGAAGAAAGATAAACAGCAGAAAAACACCACACACAAAATTGTATCTCTCTAATACCAACCACTAATCTCATCCTTTAGTTATGCAATTTTAAGTTTTCCGACTACATTTTATGAAAGTTTCCAGTAGTTTTTGCTATTGTCATTAACATTTTGGGAGTTTTCTGCCTGGAGGGTTCCTTTTCCAAGTTAACTCTTGTATGAGCCATCACATCGAGGTTTTATCCAGTTACATAAGGGCATTAAAGAGATATTAGGGGGTTGACAGTCTGCATTGAAAACATTCAGTGGGTCACCCTAGGGCCAAAAGCCTAAACCTACAGACGTACCTGTCAAGGCCTCCTGAATTACTGTACAGAAGCTATAAATATCCGATTTGACCGTGACAGCTTTTTCAAGGATCACTTCAGGAGAGCACCACTTATAGAGCTGGACTGGGACAGGAATACGTGTCAGATCACTGTGTTCTCCGCCATCTTTGCTGCATAAAGGGGAAAAAAAAGTTGTAAACTGGGACATACAGCACACTCAGCTAGAAAGTTTATCTTTTGGAATTAAACACCTGAGTTTGTTATATCTGCTTTTAGTTTAAACACCTAAAAGTCCAGAGTATACCTGTAAATAAAAATATGTAATATTTTCAACCAATAAATGTATTTTGGCACATTACAGCAAAGACTTTTGGGTAAAAGTAACACCTCCTTTAACAAATTTACACTTTAAAAGGTTATCGGAGAAAGTTGAAAATTTCCCAATAGGAATTTTACAAACAACCCTTTAGCTCTGGCCAGTGTTCCCTGACTGTGGACAAAACAGAAGGTGCCACCTAGCCTGGCAACATTTATTTTGCAATGCCTGCATACGTCTAGAAGACAACTTCCTCCTCACATTTAACTATAGGGGGTTTTTGTTATTCATTTCACAGTAAGCTGTATCTGAAATATCCAGTAAATCACAAAGATTTATTAACAAATTGAGTTTGCAAGGAGGTTAGGAAGTATCTTTGCTCCTTTCAGGACATCACCATTACTCTCTCTCTTTACAGCCTAACCAGCCATTTACTTCCTTTCTAATCAGACTGCACCACAGGAAAGAAGTAAAAAATGTGTATAAGTAATAATTTACCTAGAGGAAATGAATGGTGTCACTCATAAAAGAAAGACTTTTTGTCACTGGTGGCACTTGATTACTAGCAGTTCAGTGAAGTGTGGAATCTTCAACCATTTTAGGTAAGCCTCCATAAGCACAAGTTCAGTATAACAAGAGGAGGTTTAAATTCTTTCCAGCCCAGCAACAGAATTGGTGACTCAAACAGGACGTTCACCTCTGTTCTGCAAGATTAGGTTCTATCTCTCTATGATGGTATTTTTATACTCCAGTAAAGAGCTGCTTCTCCTACTATTTTCAGATACTTAGAAACTAAGTCCACCTGAAACTTGCCATACTGCCTGTGGCAAAGTTAATGTACCTGAGCAGTAATAATCTGGAGTTCTTTACTCCTGTAACTCTGTTGCCTGACTCAGGGGCAGGAGTCTCTAGTCATCAAGAGGGCACTTCAGCAGAACTCAGCACCAAATGTGACTTGACTTGTGTTTGACCCTTTCACATAAACAGTGAGGAAGTTCTTTACCTCTCTATCATGTACTCCAAGTTGCACAGCTTTGCCTCACCAGAAGAAACAATCTGAATAGCATAGGAGGTAACTGAACGGTGGATAAATCCACGGGAGTGTAGAAAATGCAAAGCATCATTAATTTGGAGCAGCACATACAAAATCGTCTCCATGTGCAGTACTGGGAATTCTGTACGCTGAAAAAGAACAGAAGTACCAAACTTGCATTGCAGGTCTCTAAAGCTCGTTGCAGGGGAAAACTACTATTGTACAGAAGACGCAAAGAAAGCAAACGTGAAACGTACCACAGTAAAAGTCAGACGAACTGCACTTGCTAAATAATGTTCGTTCTCAAAACCAAACCAACTAATAACACCTTAAAAAGTGATTAAGAAAAAGATATTGACTACGCCAAAATTCACTCTGAAGCAGAATGAACTCTTGGAATTTCTTGCCTTTGACTACAGTTTCTCCAGTAACCTAGGTGTCTGTACTCAAAGTTAAAAAAATAACGACTCAATTAACTGCAAAGAAGGAAGAGAAAAATATCAAATGACAAAAATAAAACACAGATCAGTTGATTAAAAAACAAAAACAAAAACCAAACCGCAACTGAGTTCATGCCTTCATTTTTATACAGAGGCAGTTTGCAATGTACTGCATGCAAATATCCAAGGGCAAAAGCTGGTCTCGCCACATTTGCAGTATACAACCAAATGCAGAAGATTAAAAGTTCAACTGAATTAACAGCAGCCATTTTAAGACTGACACCAAACAAGAAGATCAATTCAACTGCACGTAAATATTAACAAAGTATTTGCCAATTACAAACTTTACCAGCTTACACAGAGTATCTGATACTGTGCAATGAAACAGAACACTGGAGACACAGACCGGTGATTTTGTCTTCTTGTTCTTTGAGTAAAGATGGTAGATGTAATTACTAAACTTCTTCCTCTCAATGAATTACTATTTAAAAAACAAATATTCCAATTACCCTTTCATGAAGGATGCTGTACAGAGAACCAAAGTTAACCCTTTCATATACTAAACGGGTTTTCTCCAAGTCACTAGACAGACAAACAGACATCAACTGCAGCAAATGAGGATGACGGAGTTTACTGTAAAAGGAGAAGAAAAAAAAATTGTAAGGGAAATCTGAGATTAAAAGACAAGAGTCCTGGCCTTCTAGGCCTTTTTACCAATACAATGTGAATCCTTCTACTTTATCATTAAAATACCCACTATTTTAAAAGAACCATAGATTTGGAGGCATTTAGGAAACAGTCAACTAGGAGAATCTATAGATAAGCCATCCAGGACACGTGCAATGAAGCATTCATCCAGACATATGAGACTATCACCTTCTCCTATATTATCCACTGGGGAGCAAACGGAGTAGGAAGAGACAGGAGAAGATGAGATCTGCATTTCTCATTTGGAGAGAAAGCGCAGCCACAGCCCGACAGTCCTCCCGAGGTTACTCCCATTTCCTCACGTCACTGGAGACACCCAAACCCCAGGAGCACTTGTGGCTACTGCACATTCTTTCTTACCTACTGTGCTCCTGCTCTGCAATGAGAAGGTCAGCTAAGCGTAGTTTACTACAGTTCCGATGGGGCTCAAAGCTGAGTTCCTTCACTGTAACTCTGCTGCCTCCCCACATTAAGCTACAGAAAGAAGAGGAGGAATTTCTACAAGATGCTTTCTGCAGTAGTTTCTTCCAGTTATGGGATTACTGACAAACAATTCTGTAATTCTGAAACGCTCTGGTGCTGTCTCCTCCTATTAGTATACAGAATATACTCTTTCAAATTGACAATAAATTCTCATCCCGTTAAAGACAGGATGTCACTGGAGATGTTTGCTGCCCAAAGATGCTACCCTTCCACAACCCAAGGACACTCTGAAACTCCTTTCACTTAAGGCCATCAGCCCACTGTGGCACAAGCCAGAGCTTTGGGAAGATTAAATCACCAATTTGTCAATTCTCTGGACGTCTCTGCGGCACAACTACTTGCTGCACAATACAAAAGATAAAAAAAGGGTTCAGTCAGCAGTTGCAACTCTCATTTCACCACAGGTTTGAGCAAGTGGGCTGCAGCCACGTGTATCCAGAGGCCCAAGGTCTGATCCCGCAGTTACAAGGACTAAACACTGAACAACGGAATCTGTGCAACCCCTGCAACATATTTCCCACCACAAAAGGAAGCAGTACTGAAACATTGCTATCAATGAATAACCGTAATTGGGTTAATATTGCCGGGAAGGACAAGAGCAACCTACAGATATCAAGGGAGTCTAAAGAAGGTATTAATCAGTGGACTGCAGAAAACAAGTTGCAAGCAGAAAGCAGTGGATGAATATAGAATAGACAAGGAAAACTATCCAAACAAAGCATCTGGTACAACAACTTGCTGCTTAATAGTAACAGATACACACTAAGAGGGGCTAAAATCTGTTTGATTCCTCTTACTTTGTCATGATCATGTATGGTCCAACATGGTAAGAAAACGTTGGTTCATCATCTGCCTGAACCACGTCTTTTTCCCCAATAATAGGGAGAGATGCCAAGTACCCTAGATGTCCGCTGCCTGCAAGATAAAACTGAAACAAGACCGGGTCATAACCAACAGGAATATGCAACAGTTTCCAAGACCCATCACATCTGCTACAAGGTCACTAAAAACTGGAATGCAATCACTGCAATGGGAGCATCAGCCAAAGCATCACAATGAAATGTTAAGATACCTACGTCAAAAGCTTAGCTTTCTAGTGAAGCTGAAATAGGGGAAGCAGAAACAGTCTTTAAGAACTCCCACAGGTGATATTTAACAGGACAGTTTCTATTGCCTTTTCCAAACCAAACCAAACCAAACCAAATCTTCCTCCGATACGGCCTACTAACAATTAAAGGCCCCAATATTTGCACTTTGCACAGGTTTTTTTCCACTATTTCCGTAGAAATAAGAATGCACTAAAAATTAATAGCACAGGTGGGGTAATTACTGTGAAGAATACGTGACCCTGAAAAACTGTACTAGTATCATTAGAAAACCTTTACCCACAGCATCTTACCTTCCCAAAACCAAAGCTGTAAATGTTCCTGGCCGCCTTAGCTCCACCTTTTAGAAATCTACCCAGAGGGCTGTCAACATTTCTAAGTATCAAAAACATAAGCAATATGAGTAATTAATACACTAAGGTTTTGAGTAAAACACAAAAAAAGAGAAAGAAAAATGCAGAAATTCTGCAACCGCCATGTATTTCAAAAGTTGCATTTGACCGGTCCCACACAAAAAGTGTAATGCGGATGCTGAAATGCCAAATTATTCTGCAATTCATGATAACTTTTTAGATACACTGTTATGATATGTATTTCTTTAAAGCAAGATAGCCAGCTAAAAAAATAAACACACACACACACACACACACACACACACACACACACACACACACAGGCACACACACACACACACAGGCATTCTGCATCACTTTTTGTTCACAAGTATTTATTTTTCCTGACATGTACCTCACATAAAAGCTCCTGAAATGGCTGGAGAAACACCCCCAAAAGATTTGCAGTTACCTTAAAAGGTCAAGAAACAAACTACTTCATGTTGCCACCTTTTTAATACTATGAAAATCTAGTACTTCATACCGCTGATTTCAAGAGTGTTTCTTAACACACAGATATTTGCAACTATCAAGTTTCTATTTGGAACTCTCACAACAGAAATGAAAGGTATAATCATTCCTAACACATACTAGTTTTAAATCCGATATTGTCAAAAAGAAACAAGAACATGTTAATTTTAAGATAACAGAATATGGAAATCAAAGTCTTTGTAGCTCGGTCCCTCAGTTCTTGAGAACATGTTCTTACCCGTGAACAAGACCGCCAAACCTAGACGGACTGCAGACCAGCGCTTTTGATGAGCCAACCTTCCTGAGTAGATCAGAGGGGAAATTTTGAACAGCAGCCTGCATGTGGAATGTACAGCGCTGTATAAATTCCAGCATCTAGAGAGGAGGGGGAGGGAAAAAATAAAACCCACAACAACAAAATCACTTCAGAACTGCGAGATAAACCGTTTTAAATTAATAAATCATAACTACCAAAAAAAAATAGCTAGTTGCAATATTTAAATAAGCATTTCAAGAAATGGATACACAGAAAAACTTGAAGAAAATCAATTACATAAAAATGTAAGAGAACGCTTACTTCAAACACTAGATGACTAACTTTCAAGACATTTACCCACTGCAAGTTGTTGTATCAGGTGTCTTTTTAAGAGGAGCATTATAGTAACAGGAAAGAGGAGTATTACGAGTTTTAAATCAGTATCGCAGTTATAAATAAGCCTTCTTGATACCGCATTTTGCTACCATGCTAGTGAAAACGAGACATTTGCTGACGCTGCTCATGCGCAGACTGAGATACACTTGAAAACTACATCAGGTTTACTCCTGAACTGCATGTACACGCAAACAAACTATCAGGGATTAAAAACCCAAGGGCCTGTCATTCTCCTCACGGCACACTTGCACACGAAGCCCTAACAAGTTACAGACAGACACGCCCCTGCACCTGAGCAAAACCTTAGTTAGATAATCTGCAGCATGAGGACTTCCAAATACCATTACTGATGCTGAACAATGTTAAATAATCATCTAACATGTAAAGCCAAGAATTTCCCCCTAAACGTTAGAGTTTCTTCACGTTAAGGTGAGGATCTGAGCACGTATTAAACAGGTATTACACACACATACCTGAACACTGCTTTCTTTCCCACCTGACATAGCCCAGTACTGAGGATTTTTTCCATCTTTATCGTGTACTCTCAGATCACCTCCTTCATCCAGTAACTTGCTAAGAATCCACTGACTTCCTGAGAACGCAGCCGCATGGACTGGGGTGCTTCCATCGTAACAGCGACTGAGGAATGTTAGAGCAGAAATGTCTCAGCCTACCCGTACTACACCCAACAAGCTGTGACTCTGGGGAAACAAGCAGCAACTTGAAAACAAGAAACAACCTAGAACTTTTATGTGCTCCCAAACAACAACAAGCACCATGAAATAAGGAAAATTAGGCACCTACTTGCCTATGAGGATCCTTGGCTAAAAGAGCAACACGCATTTTAAGCACTTCTTTGTTTATATACAGTGAATATTCTGTATTACGTTGACTAAAACCACGACAAGATTAAACATTGCTTTCAATTTAAGAATAAAATTTATCTTTATACTTAACTGATTAGCGTCTGAGCCATAATCCAACAGCACGTTCACTATTTTATCAAGACCTAGCAGGGCAGCAGTGAAGAGAGAAGTTTGGCCCATGGAATTTACAGCGTCAACAAAAATACCTACAAGAAAACAAAAGATTATGAGGGGAGAGTGCCTGCTCCCCCCAGCCTGGAATGAAAGGCAACGGTTCATCAACACTGAATCCAACTGCCATATTCCCTCCGAGACACTGGAAATATGAAAGCATAACGATACTCACAGAAACTGAAAATACAAGAGCAAACGACCGCCCCTATACCTTCCTATGCATCCTATGCACTGCTTGTCCGCAATGTTTCAAATTAAAGAATGTCTAAATTTCAGAGGCAAAGAATTAACAACAACAGATAACACCAGAGGACTGCATTAACAAAAAAAACTTAAATTCTTCTAAAGTAGCATTAAGAGTTTAACGAGTATTTTGGCACATGAAGCAATTTTATTCAAAATAATGATTTCCATTCTGTGGTAAAAGACAGGATACGGGGACATGGATCTGAGAACACAACCCCGAGGGGAATTCATTCACGTAACCGACTCCAATCTGCTTTTGGAACCCAGCATAACACAAAGGGGGGAACACACCCCCCAGCCCGCGCTCTCTGCCCGCAGCCCGGCGCAGCGACACCCGCCCCCGCGCACAGCCGCCCCCTC
>VZTV01048840.1:0-28067 GCA_013400875.1 Anhinga rufa
CTATGATTCTATGATTTAAAATGGATTTTTATGAAATGGGAAAGGTCACTTAACAGAGGCAGGCCTTGCCTTATTTCAAGGTGTTGTTCCAAGTCAGATGCACAGGAGAAATAATTGTATTTGTGCTTAATATAATAGACACTTCTTCCTAATCTTGATGAGAAATAGCTGAAATAGTTTAGCTGAAGTTTTCAGAAAAAATACAGCTTGAGATAAAGATTTGGCTTTGAAAACTTCAACCTAGATAGCCAAGATATAACAAAGCTGAAAAGCCGAAGACAAAGGTATACTGAGTGTGCTTACAAGTGATGGGAGCTGCCTGCAATAAGTTACTGCTATCAGAATACTAATTTTTGCTGCTGAAATTATAGGGAACAACCCTTGTTTTCTAAGCTTCTGGTTCAGAAGGAAGACTCTGCTTCTGCTGCAGCCCTTTGTAGAATTACTTCTGCTTTCTAGGCGCTTTTCCTAATTTAAAAAAGGGCTGGTGTGTTGCACTGAGATACCTGACAAGACTTGTATTTCTGTAAGCATTTACTGTAGCACTAGTTCTCTTCTAAATGATGCTCAGCTGCCCTTGTATTGCTTCCCTCCTCCTAGCTGTAATCACTCTGAGCTTATCAACAAGCCTCTCAAATGGACATGTGGGTGGTGGTCTTGGGCTGGATAGAGAGATGCATCCATTTACAACTTAACTGCTCTTGTGAGGGTGTTAACAAGTATCTAGCTGCTGAGATACCCTGCAGTTACCATTGAAACCTGAAGATCTGCATTAAATAAAGGAATTATGAAAGCTTTGTAAAGGGTGCAGATTTATATTAGTCACTTGCTGCATGTTCATTTTAGAGCCATGCTCTGCCTCTTCCAATTCAGCAGCCTGTCTGGACCTCAGGGGCTGCCTATGACCCATCTTCCCTTACGTCCTGCTGTGGGCTCTAGTGTTTTTAGTGCCTCAAAAGCTTCTGTTGTAGAATTTCAGCTATGATGCCCCAAACGCTGAATCTAGAAGTTCCATCTGATGCAATGAGAAAGTAAGCAGTGACCTGTCCCAGCCCAGCCTGCTAGGGAAGCAAGGCTAAATAAAAGAAGATGAGTGTGAGCCTGGTGGGAGGAACAAGTCAGAGAAAGCAAACAGTTTGGTGCCTTTAGCTTGCTGGTAGCTTTCATCAGAGCTGGCTGAGGAGGGGGAGGCGGAGAACTGCCTGTGTGAAGGGAAGGAAGTGACAGTGTAGTCATTAGCAGACTGCGACCCTCTGTCACAGGGGCTCCTGAAATAAACGATGATTGTATTGAAGCATGAGGCTGGATAGAGACCTCTGTGCTAATTTAATAAATTGCTTGCATTTAGGACCCCAGATTGTTGCTGTTACATTTTTGCTATGTGATGCCACCTGGGATTAACAAGGAGGAGGGGATGGGGGGAGAGGAAGAAAGCAGCCCAGGTCCGTTAGCAACCGCTGGTGTGACCTCACTCCTTGTCCCAGGGGGGATATGAGATCATAGAATGCCAGAGCTCTCTGAAGGATTCGATTTGTTTGGTACAGCAGGATGGCCTGCCGAGTGATCTCATCCCCGAGACCCTAGGGAAGCGCTCGCTGCTGCTAGCCTCGGACTGCGGAGGACTTAATCCCCACTCCAAATCTCACCAATTAACGATTGACCTGTGATGACATCACTGATGACAAAGCTAACTGGGACAACACAGCAAAATTCCAGGGGATTTTCCCCTTCTCCCTGATCTTATCAGATAAAAGAATTTTAACATGTCAAAACCAAATCTTTCAGTCCAGATAATGTCATTGCAGATTAAGCATTGTTCTGGGCTGACAGCTTGCCCTGACCTAGTGCCCTGTCACCAGCTCTCCCTTTTAAACAGTGTGGGACAGAACATAAACAGGTCCTCATTAAGACTGGGGTGCCCTAAATTAGCCTTATTTAGCCAGCTTCTTAGCCCTAGTCTTAGCTGCTTTAAAATAAAAATTATGAGTTAAGAAAAAAAAAGCATTTCACTTGTTGCACCTCATGGTTGTAGTGAGCCAGGAGAGAGTTTATGTTACCTTGCAGGTGTCCTTCAAGGAAGGAAACCTTCCTAATTGGAGTAAACACCAGAATGGCAAGGACAGCTCTGGTGAAGGTTTACCAAGGATGTTGCCCAGTCTTTAAGTCTCTATTGAGAGAGAAGCATTTCAACCAGCATGCTTCCCCCCTCCCTCCTTTTCTTCCATAAGGTCCTTAGGAAGATTTGGTATCTGAGTTTAAAATGCCTTGAGGGTTTTTCTTCAGAGCCAGTCTTTTTATCTGTATACTGTACAAGATCCAACACACACCTGAGTGGAAGGGCAAGGGTGCTAACAAATAGGTAATTAATTTGATTCTTTGGGATTATCTAGAAAGTTGTCAGGAAGACGAATGTCACCTTACATTTAAATCTCTGTACCGTCAGAAGGGGGTATAGGATCAAAGAGAATTACCTTGTATTAATTTTCTCATTAATAATAGCATCTACAATTTACATCATATTCACCCCTGTAAGTCTTAACCTCTGCTGCTGGCATTCTGTAGCACTGTACAGATATGCAGTAAGGTGTAATATCCATAACCTGCTCTAAAACTTTAAGATTCTGAAGTGTAGAATAGCTGGGTGAGTGACAGAGCAAAAGGAACATTAAGCAGCAATGAAGTGATGGTTATCCTTTCTAGGCACTGAGTTAAATGGCTGCAAAGAAAGCTGCATCACAAATAGCGGTCTTTGCACCATTTAACAGTGCATAGGTGGACGGTGAACACAAGCGCTGTAAGCTTCAAGCCCTGCGCCTGTTAAGTGCTCTTCTTTTGACTTCCTGAGAGTAATCATGTATCGCTTGTTTGTTTGTTTTACAGGGAAAGTTTTACCTGGTTATTGAGGAGCTGAGCCAGCTGTTCCGCTCCCTTGTCCCCATCCAGCTATGGTATAAATACATCATGGGAGATGATCCATCCAGCAGCTACTTCCTAGGTGGGATCCTGATCATCCTGTATAGCCTCTGCAAGGCAAGTACCACCTCATTAATAACCTCTATGGGAGCTGTAGCAGGAGCAGAGGAGGAAGCACAGCTGAGGGAAACAAATATACCTTTTGATTGTTGCTATCACTACCCAGGAAGGGAAGCTGCAGCAGCTGGGGACACTGCGTGCTTTAGTTGCCAAAAGCATTTTGCTTCACCAGTATGTGGGCAGTGGTGAGCTAGAGGAGGATCTGTGACTGCTCATTATAGTGTTGCATCAGGCTGATGAAGTCATTGCTGCTTTCTAATAGCTTTCTAAAAAGGCTAGAGGAGAAGGGGAGTGGAGTCTTGGGGAACCAGTACTGGAAGAGAGGTTAGCTGTCTCCAGACATCAAGATGCAACAGTGAAAGGAAGGATGCAACAGTAAACCTAGAGTTAGGTTTAACTCTAACACTGAAAATAAGTTAAACGTTTCTCTAAGCAATCCTCCGTCTTTCAAGGCAGGGTAGGTACTCTGTCACTCACAGTACGGGATGCAGCAGGGAGAAAAAGGGTCATCCAAGTCCTGCCTAGATAAAACAGGTAGTTCTGGCCCCATTCCAGGTCCTCCTCTGGCCAATACAAGTCCAGAATTTCAGTGATGGACAGGAGTAATGTTTCCTCAAAAACAAGAGCATTAAGAGCACAAAGCCTGCCTGTACAATCGTTAATGAATAAATGTGACTTATTTAGAAGAGTCCCAAGTCTGAGGTCTAGAAATAGTTGCATTTCAATTGTGTGTATTGAACCCTGCCTAAGGGCAGGGCAGTAGCTGAAGCAAACAGTGACATACCTGTGTTACCCATCCCTCTGAGAAAGGCTGAGAGTCAAGTTTGCTGCAGCCCTGATGTTTGTCTCTGCCTAAGAGAAAGGGGCTCTGGCTTTGTGGAAGTAAACTGAAGAACAGAGAAGAGAGACTATATCTGAGCTGAAGATAGCTCAAAGGGACTAATGGATTACTAGTTGTATTGCTGAGCAATACAAAAATCACACTAGAACTCTATGTGCAATGCGGCTGCAGTTGCAGCTATATTTTGTATAGGAACGGGGCAACACAACCCCTGCTGTCAAGGAGTTTGTAGTTTTTGTAGGCAAGATAGGCAAAGGTCATGGGAAGTGAAGTGATTTGGTCACAGCAGGTCTGTGATCAAATGTGCCAGAATAGAAGGTACATGAGACCAGTGTAGCTCCCTGCACACTCATCATTCCCTCAGCTGCACGTTTCCTGCTTTTTACACTGTGCTGCGGGAGAGGATTGTCGTCTCTTTCCTTTGAAAGTCTGGATCCCCTCTAGACAACAGCATCCAGCCTTTCCATGCTCTTCTGGCTTGTGAGGTCAGGTATACTGATCACAATTACAAGGACGGGTTTCAAGTGATCTTTCTGGTGTCCCGTCTTGCAAAAGTTACTCAGCACCTGAAGAAGGAATGCTTACCTCATGCCATTTCTTATGTCTGGAGAAGTCATCATAGCGTGAAGAAGCAGTGGGGGCCATCTGCTCCTTGGAGGAAGAGGAGCCAAGCACAAGAGCCCAACTGGCAGGGCAAGGGCCTCACCAGACAGGGCCAAGCCCCACAGCACCCAAACAAGGCAAGCAGGGCAGGCCTGGAGGTGGTAGCCAGGTTTGAAGAGTCAAGGTCTTCAGGTAGTGAGGCAGGTCCAACATAAAGTCAGAACATCAATCTACAGGTCAGGATCAGGTCTGGTGGAGACAGCCAGGGCCAGACTCAGGCCAGCAATTGCAGGGCATAGTAATAGCAATGAGACAGGCTCAAGGTGAGAAGATGCTCCACGCGCTGGGTGGTCCAGATCAGTAGCTAAGCAAGGGCATGACTATAGCTGAGCTGGAAACTAGCATTTGCACAGTGCAGCTCAGGCATGACTTGAGGCCTTCAGGGCTGAGCTTAAATAGAACTCCTGGGCCCACGGGCAGGGATTGTGGGTGGAGACCCCAGGTCAGGCTCATCAGAGCCCTGAAGGCATATTAATGCACTCAGGGCCCTGACACACAGGTGCAAGTAGTTCTTTATGGGCTAGCTTCATGTTTCTCTACTATGAAGCCTTTATAGGTAGTGCTGTGATAATCTAGATTGAAAAAGCAACCTCACTTTGAAAAGTTCTGTTGATCTGTTATTTAGAAGCTCCACAAGGAGAGAGGGACAGTTATTTACTAGCCTTGATTATAACTTAGAACCAGGACTGCGGGGCACACTTGTGTGAAAGTGCCTTGGTTACAGCCTATGTCTTTAACATTAATGTTTCTTTCTTTAATTCATCTAGTTTGTCAGAGGTGTAAATGAGTGGATAGGCCATCTGAAGGGTGACAGGTCCAGGATCGTGTCCCAGGTCATTGTGTGACAACTAGTTATACTGCAGATGTGTCCAGGTTAGGCCTAGACCTCTGCATGTTAGAGACTTCGCTTGGAAGTGAGAGAAAAGTGGGAGCACACTCTTCCAATGCAGATCATGAAATACTAGGTGCGTACATCCCATTTACAATCACAAGAGTTGCAGGTCTAATTCCTTGCCTGAGACACTGAAAATATACCCAAAGGAATCCACATTAGCAAAGCCACAAACCACATTAGAAAAGCCACAGAAGCCAATTTGGCACTCAGACCTTCTGTTCTCCTGGCAAAAATCCAGGATTCAGCTAGGGCTGCGTCCCCTTTCCCTACACAAAGGGCAGGCTCAACTTTCAGAAGGTTGTGCAGCTGATGGGAGCTGTCTTGGTGTCTCTGTCTGGACTGTGTAAGCAAGAACCTCTGATTTTGGTGAAGTAATCCCAGATGCTCGTTGGTAAGAGCATCCAGGTCTTATTTTTTCCCTATCCTAAACAGAAGCTCTCACTGACTGTGAACCCATTTGTTGCAATCCTATTGCTAGAAAGATGACTGATGCAACATAGACTTCAGAGCACGGGGTGATAAACATGCATCTTTTGGGGGTACAGGAAACTCCGGAGGAAAAAAAATGGAAAGGGGGAAATGGACTGACAGAAGAGGAGCCATCAGAGCCAGAGCAAAGGCAGTAGAAGTCACGCTATAAGCAAAGCAACCAGAAAAAGCTGTGAACCGGACCGTGGGAAAGAGCTGATCCCCATCCTTGTTAGAAGATAAAAAGTCTGTAGTAGTCGGCAGCCCCAAGTGGTAGCTGTTGACTGGAAGCATTACTGGAAGGACCCTGGGAGCCTTTTTACGTGCTGACTGGAAGCATTATTGGTGCCTTCATTTGATTCCACATCTATTGCACGATGATCTCATTGGCATTCCCCACAGAAAGCCCACTTAATCATGCTAACCAAAAAAACAACATAGAAAGCCAACTCCAGGCATTCTGGTGCCTTTGCACTGCTGGTCCACTACAGCTCTGCACGTTCTGCATCCCATCTTCCCCTGCCCTCCTGGGCACTCCTCACTCAGACAGGTTAGAAATGGAAAGGTCCTGTTATGTCATCTGGCCCTTCTCCCAACTAATGTAGGGCTGGTCTTTGCACAATCATTTCTTCATAACTTGTCTAGTTCATAGTGTCTTTTTGCCTGTGTTCTGCCAGCAGACAGGGAAGATGAAGTGGGCATACTGGATTAGGTTTTCAAGCTGTTTTTCCCTTGATACTTGTAGGCAGTTTACCATCTTTTCCCCCCACTTTTGTACAGCTTTTGTACAGCTTTTGTTACAGCTCAGCCAAGCTGTAAATATTTATGTCTTTTAGTCTCTTTTCGGAAATCATTTTCTGCAGGCTCATTTTCTGCCCTTCTCTGAACTGCTTTTAGTCTTTAATGAGGAGCCCAAGAATGAGCACTGCTATCCAGATGCAGTTACATCATGTTTGCTGGGCAATGGAGGGAGAAGAAAGGGGAAGAAAAGGACCTGGTGTTGCCCCTGCTGTTGGCCATCTCTGGGCGTCTGCAAAGTACCACGGTGCTGGAAACTCACTCCCTTCCTGGCATTTGAAGTTTCTTGCTCTTTAGGTGGATGGGAGCAACTCAGCCTCAGTCCTGCTTCTCATTCCTCAGGCCGTTCTTCTCTTGGTAGCATTTAGTCACTGCACACCACTAAAGCTCTCCCTGCAGCAGGACAGGCAACTCCCACTCCTTCTTTCATAATATCATCTGGGCCTTGAAGTGTCAGGATGTGTGGCACAGCCACACAGCCCTGGAAATCCCCCTTTTCCCCAGAGGCTGAGGAAAGCAGTTTTCTGCCTCTTCTGTGTGAATAGACTGCCCTTCGTTCCCTCTCTCTCAAGCTAGCTGCAGTGCTTTCTAACCTCACGTCTGGGTTTTTCAAGTACTCAGTTCTCAGGGTGGGAATGGGTGCATTTTAGCCCTTTCCTACTCAGTGGGGCTGGGCAATTTACCCTCCCACAACCCCCTGATGTCTGCTCCTCTTTCTGCCCTATGAAGTCCCTGATTTGCAATCCACTGTTACCAGAGCTTTTTGGGGCTATCCAATTGGCACTGCCAATTCACATTTATTACATCTTTCATGATCGCTATGAAATCTTTTTTGGCACCATTGTTACTTAGGTTTTTCTTCCCTCCAAGTATCCATTTGAAGAAACTGTGCCACGTTTCCTGTGGTTCTGGACTGTACACACACGTGCACACGCACACACACACACATTTTGTGAAAAGTGTCTAAAATGGAATGTCTTTATTGCAGTCTTTTGACATCTGTGGTCGTGTGGGAAGTGTCCGGAAGGCACTGAAGGTCCTTTGCACCCCACAGGTAAGTAGACGTACGTATTAGACCAGTTTCATAGGTGGAACCTTGTTACTATTGAAAGATGGAGTTGAAAATTGCTCAGTGTATCAGGATCATAGAGTAAAATAATTTGTTGTCCCATGGCTGGATAAGCTGGCATCTCTTGTCAGAGATGATAGGAACCTTTTCTCATATCTGCTCTGTCCCATCTATGGCAAGAGATTGTTGCTGGTCTGGCCTGTGTCTGATTGGAAGCCCTGTCTAATATGGATTAATCCACTGTGGCCAAAACTGCAAGAAGGTGACAAAAGGTTGTAGTGGAGAGTGTGAAAAAGGCTTTAAATGGAGGTAGGTAGTGCCTGCTGTGCAGTGATGTTAAAGGAGATCCTACAGTACACAGAAATTATCCCAGGCATAGCATTATACACTACTGATATTTAGATCTGTTGCAGTGAAATACTGTGGCTTGTATTTGAAATGGTAGAATCAAAGACTGTGGGGGAAAGGAGCATAACATCGTAGAAGTTTGTTAGAGCTTACCTTGCTTATTCTGTGGGCTGGGGCTGGTCATTTTTCCTCAGCGTGTTTCCATTTCCCCTGTTACTGCTACAATAGGAGAAGCAACACTTACCTTCCACATGTTTAAAAAGAAAAGTGGGAAGCCTGTGGGTACTGCTGCTGTTATTCTTTCTTCTATTGTCTAACTTGCTAGTAATAATACCTCCCACTATCTAAACACCTCTGCAAATGATGCTGAATTAATCCTTTCAGCTCCCTGTTGAGCTCATTAAATTTCATTATCATTGCTCCACAAGTGGAGGCACTAAAAGATGGAGTCAGCTCGAGGGGAAAACAACACAGAGATCCAGCCTCCCTGTGCTGTGTGTGCTGGTGCCCAAATCTCCCTTCCCCATACACAGTGACATAACGCCGGTGTCCTTCCCAGGTCATGCAGGGAATCTGGGTGTGAAAAACAGTGTCTATATATGCGCTTAGCCACAAACCAGATTATCTTCAAACCCTTTGATGCTGAGATTTTTTTCCACCTCTCCCTAACAGACCTATGGAGTTCGTGCTACCAGCCAGCAGTGCAGTGAGGCGGGGGACATCTGTGCCATTTGCCAAGCAGAATTTAGGGAACCTTTGATCCTTATGTGCCAGGTAAGGCTCCAAGCTTCCCACGTCAGGTTCACCCGTTGGCATTCATTTGGTTAACTTCTGCAGCTGGGGAGAGGCACAGTTATCCTTCTAAAATCATTTGCTGGGTCTTGATCTAGGTCCTAGTGGATATTTATTGCCCTCTTCCGGATAGCCAGTGGTTCATGATAGCTGAGCCACTCTTTGGGGGCTGATCATAGCTATTGAGATGGAAAAGACCAGCCTTGTAATCCGGGGACTGCCAGTTGGCAGTCCACACCTTGGATCTAGAATGCAAGATGTTTTTATCTGACCCTTGGGGAGACTGGCTAGTCAATAGGCCAACCAAATGACGAGCAAGTGCTATGAGAGAGGCACAGATCCAGAATGAGCCTGATAGGGTGCATGAAGGCTGGGGCAGCACCGTGTAATCATGGTCTGGCCTCTGAACACCTGGCCAGGAATAAAAGCAGTTCTGCATATAGAAATTGGGCACCGCTGCCAGTACATGGGAATTGTCCTGTTTCTCATTTGATAAACACTGGCAAAACCTAGAGCTTAAGAGTGGCACGCTCTGAGTAATGCAGTACTCCTAACCTGCTGCTAGTAAACCCCTTCAAACACACCACGCTGCCACGGGTTCTGTTAATGTATCAGAGGCCAGCTGAAGGTGTTGCCTTGTGGCAAAACTGGTGATGCTTCCCCAAGATTTTCCTCTCAGTTGCTTGTGACTCAGTCAAGCTTTGTTGGGGTTGAAATTCTGCATCCTGGAGGCTGTCTCTGGCTGATGTGTGGATGCGTGCAGGAAAATCATAGGCAGAATGATTCAGCCATTTCTGGGAGTGGAATTGGTGGGATATATGCTCTCTTGTGATATCAAAATAAAGTTAAAGAGCCTTTTTCTGCAGAGCTTTAACATTCCCATGCTTTGTAACAGGGTTATCAAATTAAAGCAAGTAGGTCACCTGCGCATCAAAAGTGCCTCTTACTGTTCCCATGAACATCTGTGCTGATGCTATCAAGCTGTAAGCCCCAGAGAAGCTATCTTTGTATGTGCTTATCAGAGTAGAGATTTTGATGAGTAACACTTCTGCTGACTCCACATGTTTTGAGGAGGTCTCAGCTTCTTACGGCTTCTAATACTCCCTCCTTGCCCTGTTCCTGCTCTTTCAGTCTGGGGCTAGACGGGGTTGTGTGCTGGACAGCCGTCCCTCCTGACCTCTCCTTGTACCCAAGGCAGGCTGGAGGGAGAATGCTGATGTGGCTCAGCGTAGGACTGAGAGGAGAAGATAAGGGGTGAAAACTGACATTTATAGAGAAGGGGAAACAGGGACTGCGAAGTTACTGACCAGAACTGGGTGATGTGAGCAGAATAAAATAAATACAGTAAGGGATAGGGGGAAGCAAGGGGGTTGTTTGAGCTAAGTAAAGATTTGTAAAATAACCCAGGGAATTGAGGATGGAAACATGGTAGAGAAAACCCTCTGAACTACTTTGTTAGCCCAAATGTTGTAGGCCTTTTTAATGTTTCTTTCTATTGCTATATTAAGAAACAGAGTAATACATCATTAACTTTGGCAAACTGGTGTACTAGTAATGCTGGGATTTATTTTTTCATATCGTGTGAACGCTGCTAATCAGCTGCACCGTCCACCTGAAGCTGAATCGTGACTTGCTCCCGTGGCTGTCCTACTGAGCGTGCACACTTAGTGACAAGGCTGGACCTCCTGCCCTCACCGTGATGATGCCCTTTTGTCTCCACAGCATGTGTTCTGTGAAGAATGCCTCTGCCTCTGGTTTGACAGGGAGAAGACCTGTCCTCTTTGTCGTTCTGTCACAGTAGAAACCCTGCGTTGCTGGAAGGATGGCACCACCTCTGCTCATTTCCAGGTGTATTAAACCCAAGAAATACCGACTCATGGAACAACATGTGTGGAGAGAAGAAAAGGCTGGAAAATCTGGTGATCCCAGCCCCTCTTTAGTTGCCTGTGGATTTGTTGTGTTAGTCTTTCTTCCAGCTCTGTTTCTCCAGGAGCCAACAGAACAACAATTACTAGCCAGAAACTTTACCCTCAAAGGCAAGATGTGGTTTATGTTATGGCAAACTCCATGGCTAAGCTACAGGCAAGATTTTTTCTTGAAATTACATAGTTATAGACCACCTGGGATGTTTCCTTTTTTCTGTCCTTTTAGTATAGATAAATACTGCGTGTGTAAGGAAAGTGTACTGCGAATTGCATGTGTATAACCCGGAATGCTGGAAAAAAGCTGTCCTCCTGTGGCTCAGACCACAGATGAGATTTTTCACATTAAATGGCCCTGGCTTCCCTGCATCTGTGACTTCATAGAATTACACTGTTGCTGTCGTACTACTTTTGAGAACTCTTCCAAAACAGTGCTTCAGAACCACGTGCCCAAAGTTGATTTGGGGTTGGAGAAATGTCATTTCCCAGCAGCTGTGTTTTTGCAATCGATTCCACAAATTGCACGTGATACCATCTTAATGAAATCTCAAGGAACTTGAGAAAGACCGTCCTAGTGAAGCTGGAACTGACACTTGCTTTTCTTGGGAATGTTTTTCCTCTTCAATTTTCATGATCAGACTTTCTGATTTCCTAGTGGGGAGAACAGTGGGAGGCAGAGAGAGATTAAAGGCAAGTTTGATGTGTCTAGGTGAAAATTTAAGGTCCAAACCAAGAGCATCTCACAAATTCAGGTATCGCTGCAATACGCTCCTCAGCGCAGCCACTTGAGGCAAGGCTTACTGGCGTTAAAAACCAGCGCCATTCAGCATTCAGAACCTGCCGGGGTCCGAAATCAGAAAAAATGTGCTCATGGCAGCACTGTTGATACCAGAAATGCTGGGGCATCAGGATGCAGGGCCCCCTGGAGAGGCTGGATTTACTGAGACTTACTAGCTGGAGGGCAGAATTACGCAGAAGCAGCTGCATTGCTTCAGGAGCCAGCCTGGTTTATACACAAGCTGGATAATCCACCTGCGATGGTGGAGACTTGATTGTAACACCTCCGCTTCAGAAAAAGCTCTTTGAGGAGATACCTTGTATGGTTAACAGGAGAATGAACATACTTTATATTGCTGCTATTTCCATCTCTGCTGAGGGTGCTGCAGTGGCACTTGCATGCAAATGGAGTTGCTGTTTGTTCGCTGGAGCTTTCTCTTTCACTAAAAACCTCTGCTTTTTGCCACACACCCAGAGAAAGTGCCTCATTAGGCAATTGTGGCATCTTCCACGCTCATTACTATGGAAATGGCCGTAAGGTTACAATCCCACTTGAGTGGGTAATCAGGAAGAACTGTACCTGGGGGAAATGAGCCTATGTGTATGTACTGCCTGTGCCTTCCCCTCCTGCTGGGAAACTCCACAGGGAGAAGAATTAAAGCAAACAGGAGCTAATGGTAACAGGATTAAGGCTCAACATTTCTTTGGAAATAATAGTTCAGTATGACTAGAGGAGAAATTATGAGAGCCAGAGCCTGAGCAGGGGAGATAGTCCAAATCTGGCTTGAGAGATACAGGGAAGCAGAGGAGGAAAAGCTTTACTTTCCAAAACAAAGTGATTTGATTCTTGTCAAATGGATCCCATGAAAGCGGAGAACTAAGCCAAGGAATCCGGTGGCTGTCTCCAATGGCAGTAGCCTTTTTGGGATGGGGGAAGAGAGTTTGGTGAGGAAGGAAGCAAGGTTTTCAGTGGGCCTAAAAATGTTGTTTTGCGTGACAGTCTGGTAAGACCCAGAAAAGGGAAAATTACTGATTCTGTGGGCAGGCAGTTCATGAAAGGTTTCAGCACCAGTTTTCAGTGCAATGCCAATTAATTAAAGGTTGGTGGCATCTGCTTTCAAAATGTTTGAAAAGCCACTTCTAATTCTGATTTTTTTCCTAAATGCTCCTGGAAAATGTATTTGGACAAGTGTATGGAAAGGCCAGTACGAGCCTGACACTACAGATAGCATTTGACACACTGCTTGAGAATTACTGGTTTTTATTTGGTGATAAGGAAGGAAGAGGGGAAGTACGGGGAATATTTTTTGCCATTCTTAGAGTCCTTCATTTTCTTTACTTTCTTTTTTTGTTATTGAATGATCTTTCCCAGTTGTCAGTGTAAGAAAGAGGGGACCATCATCATCATATACTTGAAACACTTTGCTGCAGCCCGAGGACTAAGAAAGATCACAGAGTAAGACTTCAAACCAGCACACAGTGCAAGAATTGCCACGGACCTCGGATGGTTTTGGTGCCCCAGTAAGAACCCCTGCACCAGCATCATAATTTTCTAAAGAACCTCTAATGATTCATTTTTCTTTTGCTTCATCTCAGTGATCCCTTCTCGATCTTTGCTCTCCCTCACTCTTACAAGGCAGCATTCTGGTCCCTGTACAGCAGCCTGGCTCCTGGTGATGCGCCTCAGTGGTATCCAACACTGAGTGCAGGTAACCCATGGCAATTCTCCTTCAGCTTAACAGAAATCCAGGAAAGTTGCTGTCTGGGTAACCTTTGAGCCAGAGGCTTCTGATGCTATTCAGATACCTCAGTGACAAAATGCAGCACTGCGATCTCTGTGCGAGACCTTCGTGAGGGGAGGAGCCTGTATCTGAGAGGACATGGGTGCCTGAGGCTCAGTGGGCCGTCCAGTGCTCCGCTTCTCTCTTAAAACTAATTAGTGCTAAATAGAAAGTGAAATTTTATGCTGTGGATATTTATTCTGTTATTCTACTGGAAGCATAACAAAAATCAACTTATTGGAAAGCTGCCCGGCAGAGAAGGGCCTAGGGGTGCTGGCTGGGGCGGCTGGGCGTGAGCCGGCAGCGTGCCCAGGTGGCCAAGGGGGCCAGCAGCACCCTGGCTTGTGTCAGGGGTGGTGTGGCCACAGGAGCAGGGCAGGGATGGTGCCCCTGTGCTCGGCACTGGTGAGGCCGCCCCGCGAATGCTGGGGTCAGGTTTGGGCCCCTCGGGACAAGAAGGACATGGAGGGGCTGGAGCGTGTCCAGAGAAGGGCAGCGGGGCTGGGGCAGGGTCTGGAGCACAAGTGTGCTGGGGGCGGCTGAGGGAGCTGGGGGGGCTCAGCCTGGAGAAGAGGAGGCTGAGGGGAGCCCTCATCGCTCTCTGCAGCTGCCTGAGAGGAGGCTGTGGGGAGGGGGGTCGGGCTCTTCTCCCCAGTCACTGGTGACAGGAGGAGGGGAAAAGGCCTCCAGCTGCGCCAGGGAGGTTCAGATGGACATTGGGAACAATGTCTTCCCTGCCAGAGCGGTCAGGCCCGGGCACAGGCTGCCCAGAGCGGTGGGGGAGTCACCGTCCCTGGGGTGCCCAAACACCGCGCAGACGTGGCACTGGGGACGTGGTTTAGGAGCCCTGGGGGTGCTGGGTTGGGGGTTGGACTTGATGATCCCAGAGGTCTTTTCCAACCTCAATGATTCTGTGATTCTATGATTAATTCCTGCAAGGTAAAGAATTTACTACAGACCACTATTATATAGCTGTTAAATTAAAACAACATCCTTCATTCCCTGTTCTTTTGGCCTGTGGAAGAAACAGCCCCGTGCTGTTAGCAGTCTCTCACACCCTCCCTCCTCGGGTATGTTAGGTGATGGTTTTGTGAGGCAGGACGATTCTCCCCTCTCCTCGAACACGGCCCTTGGACCAGAAAACATACAGGGGAAACTTCAGTTCCAATGATAACTGATGAGAAGCTTCTGTTGATTTCCATGGGAAAACAGTTAGGGTTGTGGAATGAAATTATTCTCTCAGACTTTGGAGAGGAAATAAAAACTGGAGCCTTTTTTCACCATTGAACAGTTTTTCTTTTTTTTTTAATAAAGTCATTATAAATATGTACAAAGAGTCTCAGCATATGAAATTCCTTTTACAAAAGAGAGAAGCCACATCCAACCATAAACAGGAGCCTTCATGAACTCGTATCAGCAGTGAGCAGATGCTTTGCTCTTGCTTTGGTGAGGGTGGAAACTTGCACAGTGACTCTGCGGGAGCTGACATCCAAATCGTCCTGAATCAGTAATGTGCAAGGAGCTGGGTATTCACTGCGTTTCACCTGGTTTGTTCCGTCAGCAACGCNGAGGTAACTAGTAATGGCGGTTCAATACCCAGATGGTTTCAGTGAGTATTTGTCAAGCTCCAAAGTCACTTTCTGTAAATATTAAAAAACTTGTGAAATTCAAGTACTCAAGTATTCACGCAGAGTGACTGCTGAAGAAGGCTGATGGGAGTTACCTGAAAATTTGCTCTTGTATTCCAATAAATATTGTCAGAAAAAAATATTCACTTGGTTCATATTTTGTAGTTTTAAATTTCTCTTGCAGATGGGGAATGGAAATTCTGGAGCTTTGACTGGAACAGTGAGCTCTCCCACAGCTGCTAAGGGCAGAGCTGCTGTTTGGAAGACCCGAGTGCGTTCGTGGAGCACATACCGACGGAGGGTCTGGTTATGCAGATGGCGCGTGAGTCAAGCCAGGAGGATTGGCAGCGGGGAGCAGCACAGGCGTGTGGTGTGCTGGGGACAGGGATATACACCTGCACTGTGAGCAGATAGCCTTCTGAATGAAACGGCCTCGCGCGTTCAGACCAGGGCAGAATGAAAGACCAAGGTAGGAGCAGCATGCGAGGATTCCTCTCCTCCATTTGGACTCGCTGATACACTAGAGTTTTCCTACGGAAGCCCAAGTCCCACGTTATTCAGACTTCTCTAGGCTTTTGGATTTTGAATTAACATGGCCAGTGTCTCCTAACCTTTTGTATTAAGAGAGATGAACAACTTCAGCTCAGCAGAGAGCAGGCAGTGCCTTGCAGTGTTTTACGAGAATGAGGCTAATTTTGAAGCTTGGATTCAAAACCAAATTTGCTTGAAGCAAATTTGCCCTAAGAAAAGCTGTGAAGATACTGTTCTCCTGTTGTGAAGGTAGAATATAGCCAGGGGGGTTTGACATGGACAAAAAATGTGGGTCCAGGATTTAATTTGTTATATAGATCTCAGACTTCCATCAAGATCATGGACAGATGGCTTAAAACCATTTGTAGGAAAATGAAAATTAAATATGAAGGTAGGGTACTAGATGATTGACGTAGGGGCACTAGATGATATGAAGGTGGACTAGATGACCTCTAAAGGTCGCTTCCAACCTAAACCGTTCTATGATTCTGTCCTCGTCACGAACCGTCTTGCACCCGGTGCTGCAGTTTTTAGAAGGGAAAGATCTCCTTCAGCTTTGCTTCCCCATTTCCATCGCTCCCCCTGCCAAAGTGGGATTCTCCCCTGCCTGCTGAGCCTGCGAGGACTGCAGCGGGAGCAGTATTTAACCAAACTGTTTCATCCTACAAGGCAGCAGGGAAAAGTGCCTGATCGCAAGGTGCATGTGGACATAGAAACTGCACCGGTTTAACCAAATCCGTTTGTAATCAGTTTCATTAGAAGGTACTGCTTCTGCTTCTGCAGCGGAGATAAGAGCCTTATCATTTCAGCGTGCTAGAGAAGCAAAGCGAATCCACAAATCAGATTAAACTGATTTAACAAGTGTTTCTGATTTAAGTAAATTGCTTTAGTAATGGGCTTAGCTAAATTAGGGTAATTTCTGCATGCCTACATGCACTAAAACAGAAGCACGATGGGTTTCTCATTCCTCATCACTGACAACTCATTGATTTTGGTGATTTGCTGTATGTTTTTATTGGGTGATGCCTCTCCTGGGCACATGAAAGTGTATGACACAGAAGGCACTGCTCTTCCTGCACAATGTAGGAGGTAGAACTGGTCCCATTCCGTATTTTTTTATCTACTGACAATAATTCTAAGAGAGAAGAGGAAGGAATCTGGAATTAATGGGCTAAATTCTGTCCTGGGTGTAACCCAGCTGTCTGCAACCAGACAGTGGTGCTATGCTAGAATTAATTTGGCCAAAGGACTTATTTTAACAGGCAGGGGGAGAGGAGCTGATTAGTAGTCCACACTAGACTGCTTTTTTAACTTGAAATATGAAGTTCCAATATGTGATGGAGCTATCTTGCTGGAGTGCTGCTTTAAAAATTAATAAAGACTTTCCTCACAGCCACATTATGCGGCGTTCTATATAGACTATGATCTCATAACCTCCTCCTCTGGCTTGCACACGCACCGTCTGCTGAAACCTAAGATGAGGTCTTTTTTTTTTCATTTAGAGAGCACTCCCCGGTCTTCACGGAGGCACAACTGCGAAGCTAATCAAAATCAATGACTTCTTGGCTGCTGTAAGAAGAAAAAACAGAGGAGCAAGAGAGAGGAACTGTGCTGGTTTCCTACCCATTAGTACGGTACAGAAACCCCCCACCATCTCACACAGCTGTTGCAATACAGTAAGAACAGCACCAGGGGAGTATACAGCATGCCTTCTTTTCCAATACAAACATCAACCAGGGTTAAACTGGATATTTTAAAAAGGATAAAAACACCCCTTGTCAAAAAATGGAGGCATTCAAGAATAGCAATTATACCCGAAAATGTAAGGCTTTGACAAATACATACCCTCTAGTAAGTAATTCGACTTATGTACAGGGAATGCTGGCTCTAAAGTGCCGGTAAGCCGTTTCTCTAGGAAAGCTTGCTTGACCCAGCAACTAACAGATGAAAGTCTCCAAAACTTAACCCTTGGTTCACGCTAAACATCCAGTTTAGAACTACAAAAGTGAAGCAAATCAGGATTAAAGCAGGATTGGGGGTACTGGACGTGCTCCTCTTAACACTTGGGAAGCACCCTAGATTTGACTGTTGTTTCATGAGAATAACAACGTGTCTTCTAACGTGTTTGCCCGATGCTGGGAACCTCCAAGGAGGAGATTTGCTCCCCTGGGCGCTCTGGGTTTTTTGGTTTTTCACGGAAAGGCCTGTCCGTGGGAGATCAGCCAATCGTTCCACTACTGAGGTTGATCACCAACTCAAGGGGCTTTCCCAAGGTGAGGACGCTGTGGTAAGGACAGAACTTTCTTTCCTTTTCCTTTGCTGTGCTGTAATGTGTCAGGGGAACTGCCTCTTTGGGAAAAACCTACCAGAAGTCTCAAGGCTGCAGACCCAAAGAGCCAGTGTGGCAGGAAAACCAATGGCAGTGCAAACTGTACGCACGGAAGATGCAAGGGGAAACGGGATAATGCATATTCCGGGGAAGAAGCTTATTAAACATTCAGAACTCAGGAGCCAATAACTGTTAAAGGTGAGGAATATGTGGGAGAGCCCTCTCTCTTGCACTGAGAAATGATCAGCGGCTGCTACGCCGGCTGGGTTGTCACCGGGCTGTCTCTGTGTGCGTGGGGTGCGCACACAGGGTGAGGGAAGGCTGTGCGGGCGCGGAGGGAAGACCTCCTGCAGGCTGTGTGTCCTGTGTAGCGAAGTGACACATCCAGTCTTCCCAATCAATGATTTTCTGTTCAAATTTGACTTGTGCAATACCGTACACACAATTTCACTTCCTCATTTGAGTGATCTCTGGAAAGTTGTATTTTTAAGACTAAGCCCAATCCAGCAGTCACTAATCCAGCACTTGCAACGCTGCTGAAATCAGCTGAGGCTCCTCCTTTTGCTAGAAGAATTCTTACTTATTTCAGTAGGAGACTGAGCCGGGAGGGAGTACAGGATGCCGAGTATTACAGAACATCAGGCCAAAAATGCTAGGAAAATGTTTTATCGGTCCCTGTGGTTCTGAGGCCATCCAAACTCTATCAATAGACAAACTACACTTAGCTACACGATCCCTCCCAACACTGCACATAATATAAAGTAGGGCAAGGTTATTCATTAGGAACAATTTGCTCTTTCAGCATAGCCCTTTCTGCTGTTTGTGAACTGACTTCGATCAATAATACCCATGAATACGTGTGCAGGGGCCCAAAACACATCGGTGAATATTTGATAAAGGGAGAATTTAGCTTTTAGATTCCTTAGAAACGTTTCGCCTGCAGTAGTGAAAAAGGCGAGGTTTGACTGGGACGTAGTGACCGCTCGGCTTGTTCCTTGGCGGGGCGAGGGTTCGGAAGTGTTTTTAAAAGACAAGGAGCCAAACTTCCTTTGGAAATTGGGTTCTTAACATTCCTTTATGCCTTTGAAAATTGCCCCCTGCCACGAGAGGGACAATCTTCTGGTGCAAATATCTGAAGCTGGGAAAAACGTTTCTAAAAAGCTGTGCATAATAATTACTCTAAATAGCATCTGGAAGGTATCCTGAATCTGACACGTAGGTTTGGCTGCAAGAAAAAAAGCGCTCAGTAGTAGACTGGAAAAAGCCCTTTGACTTCTAAGGACAGGTTCTCCTGTTATCCCCTAGTCTATGGATTAGTCTAGATATAGTTCTCTTCCCTGGTTCACAGGATTTGAGACTGCTTATATCACCGTCCAGGAGAGTACCCAGCTCCGGAGCTGCAGGAGGTTCTGCGCTAGCAGACCGTGACACGTACACTGCAGTGGAAAGAGCTGGTCTGTCTTTGCCACCTCAGCGAACGCCGCTTCCCGAGCTCCGAACCATCGAAAGAAAAAGACACTGCCCCAAAGAAAATTAGTTTTATAAAGTTCTGGGCTAGGTTATTTGTTTTGTCTTAATTTATGCAGAGATTGAAAAAAAAAAGAAAAAAAATAGCACCTTCTCAACAAGTATTATTTTTTGCTATCTTGTGTATAAATATTAATAACCAAAATAGATTTCTCCTTGTCCCATGTTTCAGAACATCCTCTTGGGGAAACTGTAGCACCACAGAGAGGCAGTTTAGCCCCAGACAAATATTAAATGTAGCACCAGAGAAACTAAAGTCATAAGAAAAGCTTATTTCACCTGGTGCTATAGCGCTTAATATATACACACACAAACTGTCTGTTGTCCGAGCTGCTAAGCACCTGTTCCCCCACCACCACGGCTAGGACGTGCCCATTTTGCAGCAAGTTTGGTCTCTCAAGATATTACTTAACTCTGGATGTATAGATTATTTTTCATCCTGCTGCATTGAAAGGAATGTTTATGTTGCCATAAACAAGGTGCAGTGGAGAAAATGCTAGCATTACAGCAAGGACATCACTAATCTTTTGACTCAGACTGCAGGAGCATGAATGCTCAGACCACCATCATCTACAAGGAATGTCGCTTACGTTCTCAACAAGGCATGCACGTTTTAACGTATGCATACAGGAGGGTTTACATTCTTCTATATATAAGCATGTATGTGTCTCTGTTTTGCTGCTGGGCCCTTGAACAGCTCCTTCCGTGCAAATCCTTCTTCACGTTGCCCAAAGCACTTCCAACATCTTCCACTTCTTTCTTTATCTCCACTCTTCACAGCTGCTGCTCAGGCTCTGGATTCCCTGGAGGAAAAGGGGAAACAATTTTCTCCAAGGGCACAGGGTTTTCTCCAGCCTAAGAAAGCAAAAGAATTGTGTTTGGTTTTAATTATATTGATGCATTGGTTACAATAAAAGCTTCTTTTAAATTTATGATTGAACCCTCCTGCTAAATTTACGGACAAGAAGAGGTATATAATTTATGGGGATGCTGGTTTTGTGGTTCAACACAAGAGATTAAGCCTTTATCCCTGTGCTACTGCCGGATTTCTGGCGAGCTCTCATTTTGCAAGGCTCGTTCTTTTGGGCGCTCCATCTTCATTTACATCACGTTAACAAAAATGTTAACTTTTCGGGAAGCCATTAATTCTGTCACAGGTAGGCAATGGGGTGCACTGAGTATCACAGGAGACTGGAAGAACTCACTCATTCCCGGTTCTGCCACTGATTAGATTTGTGGCCTTGGGCAAACCACTTCTTTCAGTTGCCGCTGTAAAATGAGGGCAGTAATAACTTATTTGCCTCATAGGTGGGCTGCGAGCCTTAATTAATAAAGTGCTCAGAGAAAGGCACCTATCTAAGTGCAAATTAGCAGGAGAGGTGCCCAAGGGGCATCTCCAATGAAATTCCCATGTCCCGCATTTATACCTAGGTTTGTTGATACCAGCATTAGCTGGGGTAGATCCCATCTTTCAGACTGTGTTGTCTAGCTTGCAGAGACTGTAGCAATAAGTGATCTTATAAAAACCTCGGTGGAGAAATCTCTGCTGGCCTTCTGGATGAGGTGATTTCACCCGGGTGGGAGAAAGGAGTGGGGGGAGTAGCTGACTATGCAACTGCATCAGCTATGAAGTCAGAGTGTAATTAGGGCTGGCAAACAGCCTTGGGGCAGATTCTGGTCGGCATTACTCTGATGTAAACCCAGAATTGTTTCCCTTCCTTCTGTAGCACAACCCTGTTTATGCCAGCGGGAAGGTTATCGCGATTCGGCGGCACTGCCTCTGAGATGAACTGAAACCTCCGCTGTGAAGAAAGTGGGCAAATTCTGGTGCTGCGATGGACCCTGAGTAACCTAGAACGTCTCTGGTTCAGCCTCGTAAGATTTAACCCTGTCTGCTTTATCCCAGTCACCGTCAGCTGCTCCAGCTGCTGCTGCACTCAGGACGCGGCAATTACAACCTCTCCCTCCCTCAGCTTACAGTCTTGCTTTCTAGCTTTGGCGAATCTGAAGCAACAGTGCGAACAGCTTGAAGGACTAAAGCCAGAATGAATCATCTAGACTGGAAGCACATTTTCATTTGTCTTGCTGTGATCAAGGCTACCAGCTAGCCGCACAGTTTCTAAGCCTTCTGTATCTGCGTGCATGCAGACTTCCACATACACACCTGCTCTCTGGAAGTACTGGAGGTATTTTAAAAGAGTTTTTGCAGGGCTACTTAGCTTTTTTGGCAGACGGTAAATAGGAAAGGTGTTCACTACTTGAGAAAGTATGAACATGATAATACCGGCAACGCAAAAACAGCCACCAGAGCACAGACCATCAATAACCAGCCGGCAATAAGTAGCTCAGAGGTTGAAACGCGTCCCTGCTCAGCCTCCCGCCTGCATGCATGGGAGCAGCCCTTCCCACACAGCTCCCACACAGGCCTCCTGGGGTCGCTCCTGCAGCTGCACGCGCAGGTCTGGGCCGGTGCTGAGCACAGACAGACAGACGGCACCACGGCTTGCTCTAGACTTGGGAACCATCACAAGGAGGAGGTTCTGGGCACCCGCACTCCTCGCACAAGATGTCTTTAGAGAGGTCTTCGTAATTAACCACATGGGCGCTGCCGGGGTGGGGAAGCAGGGCACAGCCTGAGCTGTGTGTAGGGTACGGAGGAGCAGGGCTGGCGATAGGGAGGAAGAGCCTGCGATGCGGTTGCTTACACTCCAAGAGGTGAGATATTTACCCAAGCTACACTGGAATAAAGAAGCTACACTGGAATAAAGACTTCAGGAGTTGATTAAAGGATTTCCTCCAAAGCAAAAACATGTAATCCATATTTATTATTTCTCCTGTAGTAGCACTTCCAATTGCCAGCTACGAACCCGTGTCCTGCTGTGCCATCTACGGCCTGCAGCATCATCCTTGGTGTCATTATATTTTACAAAATGTCTCTGTGTGTCACTTAATGTATAGAAAATCTATAAAAACCTGTAGAAGTTGATAAATCCTAGAACGTCTTGAACTCCGAGTGATAAATCGGCTCTGGGTCAGGCAAAGAGCTCAGCGCAGTGTTTATGCGTCTCACAAGCCCTATTCTAAGAGCTTAAATGGCTCTTAAGTTTTGCATCAGCCTCGTGCTGGCCTTCTGCATAAAGGTGAATTTCATGGAAAGAATAAAAGAGAACCCCAGAATCCTGGCCTTCAGCCCATCTTTCAATAAAACAATTCTGAATATCCTAGACTGTGTTAAAGCCATTTCTGGGTGCATATTGGCTGCGTTGCCAGTATCTGACTCGTTAATGGAATATACTTTGAGCCAAATTCTGATCTCATTTACAGCACTGTAAATCCAGGGCAACCCAACTGACTTCAGTGGAGTTACTCCAAATTTCCCACAATGGGCACTCAGCAGACAGATCAAAATTTGGTACTTCAGGTCTGAGAAAGGCTGAGGAAAGCCAAACTACACCCCATTTGTTATACTGGGGTGGGCAGTAAGATGGAAAGAGGACCAGCAGATCACCTCTGCAGAGCTGCTGAAAAATTGCTTATTTCACAGTCGTTCATATAGTGTTGAAACTTTGGAGGCGATTGTCCACTACTATCAAAATTTTTCATTTACTTACAAAAAAAAAGCCTTATAGCTGACTCCCTACATGAAAAATGCGGTGTCTATTGAAAACATGGATTGAAGCAACGAAGAAAAAAATCCCTTGCTTTGAAATTTTCCATGGGAACCAACACTCCCTTTGGTGGCGTATCCCTCTCTTCCTGGAGATGCAGATTCTGCTCAGAAGGTTGCTCTTATTCATTGCACCTATTAAGCAATAAGGTTGGGAGACGACAAATTGCGTCGGCTGGTATTTGCAAGGCCGTCTCTGCCAGCCTCGACACATCCCATTGCTTTTTACAGATACGGGCATCTCAACTGCTCAATTACTTTGAGCTCTCCAGCCTTAAATCCTACAGTTTTATCACACAGTTTGCTAAGCTGGTGTTTACCACAAAAAAAAAAAAGCAAGCTGCTCTTCTCTGGGATGCTGAGTCGGATGGGCATGAAATGACTCAGGTAGGGGGTCCCTACTCTCATCTCAGCATTTCTTTGACTAATCTTTATTCAGAGACAGGACGCAAAGCCATGCTTGGGTACCACCTGCATAAAGCCATAGGAGAATCTGAGCTCATGTCCCCTAAAGCGGTTGGCAAAAGGAGTTCTGCTCATGGCTAATGTGTCAGCATGTAACTTCTTGATTTAAATGGACTACACAGGCAATTCAGTTGGCACACGTTCCACGCCTAATAAACAAAATAACAGCTATTGATATACTTAAAGAAAAAAAACAACATTCAAGGGCTTGGATTGCTAAGGGAAAGCCTGAGACAGGGACAAAACGAGGCGCCCTCGCTTCCGTCCTCACGCAGCAGCAGGTTAATGAGAAAACAAGGGCTGGGCAAGAGCCCTGTCAAATTCCCAAGCAGCCTGCATCCATGTACACTCACACTTCATTAGCATCTCTGCGGGAGACGGAAGGGTAACTTGGAAGACCAAAATGCAATTAGGAGGGGGTTTGAGAGGTAAGACGAAAGTAGAGTAGAACTAGTAGGGAAGAACTCGGAAGAATGGTGTGTCAGGGAGATCTTAGCACAGGAAGATCAAGGAACCCAGACAGGGTAAAGATCTTGGGGCTCCAATCTTTCCACACAGACGCAGCCTGCTTGGCCACAGTCCACCTGCGGAAAGAGGCATTTCTGGGCTGCTGTTTATCTTTGAAAACTTCTGCTGCTTGTTTATCATGAAAGTTAATGCTGAAAGTTTTCTTTATGCAATTCAACTGTGAAGCTGGGGCAAGGGTGGCGGGGACCTTTGGCATTTCTGAGTAGGATGCTTGCCACTAGGAAGAGCAGGCTCCTTCTTCCTTAGTTATCCAGGAGGACAAGCAACAGCGCTTGCCTCTTTGTGTCCGGGATGTGTACGGGGTGCAACACGCCGAGCGTTTGTCCTCGTGCAAAACTGCAGCTCACTGCTGAGCTAGTCGGCTTAGTCCTGCACTAGCCGTACTGCCTCTGGTCCTTAATTTTCTTTGCACTCCTGCTCAGCTCAGTGTGACATCTCCAGAAATCTTATCAGCCCAATTTTAATACAGATAATTAACTGCACTGAGACTTTGGACAGAGTGGCTCTGCATGAACCTCGCAGCAAACAGTGGGGGGAATTACTGGCAACACAGTGGGCACAGAACCAGGCTGGTGAAGCTGGCAGGGACAAGTAGGGTTTGATTTTAATACACTGCCACTTCTGAACTAATAGAGCGAAATACAAACGACACTGAATGCCAGCCTGGCACATGACAACTATACTTCATGCCCTGGCTGGATATTTCAAGGTGATGTCAGATTATATATTATAAAACTGCCATTTGCAAAGCATTCATCCCCAGATCCCATGCATGGTCCACAGATACAAGAAGTTGGTCACACGCAGTGGCCCTAATCCTGCTTCCACCGGCATCGCTTGCGGGCTGCGAGAGCAGAAGCTCGCAGTACACAGAAGCACACAGGATTATTCCCTGAGCTGCACTGTTGTGTAAAGCCACAAGGACCTGAGGGAACAACTACCGACCTTCTTCCACAGAAACAGTACGTACACTCACGGCAGCCGATGCAAAACGCTATTACGGCTTGAAAAAGCAGGAGGGGAACTCAAGTAGTAAGCCAAGCTGAAGCGGGCCTTTTCCTCTAACTTCTCTGTTCCTTCTGCAACCACTAGATCACAAGACAAATGCTGACTTTGCAGCGCATTTATTAAGCATACAAGTTACTCTCCTCTTATGACCTGTTCCATGAAATCCCAAGCGCACAAGTGCTCAGAGCCTGGACTTTCCATCTCGCTGCAGAACACTACTATCACTGCAGAGGGTCTCTGAGGATGGCAGATAAATACATATTTTGTTCAGAAATACTCTGCTGAGTTAATAAAGCACTGCTGTCTTACCACATCTCTAAGGCTAACCCAGCTCACCGCACTGTCACCTGGGCTCTGAGACACTGCAGATAACCGGATACCTCCACTGGCATGAGCAAATTACTATTCAGGAAGAATAGAAAATATTCTTAATGGCAAAAATAACCCAGAAACTGAGGTGTAGGTGATATATTTAATTATTCTGGGGTTGCATTGTATTTTTATCCGCAGCTTGGTCGCTTGTGCCTTAAAAGCTTGCCAGGAGTCGGACAGGTCCGTCCGCTGTGGACAGAGGCAACCAGGAGACTGTTACTAGCTTGTTATTCTCCCACATCTGGCCTCTTTATCCCTGAAGCTGCTTCACATCACACACAAGGATCCTCTTTTCAGAGACTCACATTTGTATTGGTGTCCACGAAGCCCCAGAGCATTTGGAGGCAGCTCAGCGCGTCCTGTCTGCGGCAGCCTTTGAAGCTGCGAGGAAGGACTGTGCATGCTGAAGAGCTCGCCTCAGTCGTGTCGAGGATAATGCTTTGCTTTTCTGTAGTGTCTTTATCAAAGCAATTTATAAGCAACCGGTTATTGTTGAACCTGAAGTGCGGAAAGCCAGGTGGAGGTGAGAGCTCCACAACAGCGGAAGAGATTGGGAAAAAAAAATAATTCTGCCTAACCAAAGCTATGCAAACCTTCACAAAAACTAAAAATCCAGGCAGCTTTGGCCTCATGGGATTGCCAGGAAGTCTGGGCCGAGGGTGTGCATGGATCCACGGGGTCAGCGAACTGGCTTTCTCTGCCAGCCCTTCTCACCGGCCACTTTCTCTACGTGGGACGAAGTCCCAGCCTGGGCAGGGAGGAACTTCCCCAGGCTTGTCAGAAAGAAAAGGACACCTGAGACACTAGATAAGGGAGATCACTGCCGTCCCCCTTGGATTTCAACTTTTTTTGAGCTCAGAGAGGCAAGCAGGTCAGACAGGTGGGTTTGCTTCCAAACACTAGAATCAAACTTTGCACAAACTGATGGGAAGGGAAAGAAGATCTCTAAGCTCTGCTCCTGACCGCAGCCCCACAGCTCTAACCCCTGCCCGCCCCACTGACGCTCTCGGAGGGCTTTGCTGGGCACAGCTCTGCAGACACCATCCCAGACAATTCCATAGAAATTGAGGCTTTGATTCATAAGAAAAAAAAACAGTTTTGTTCTGGTTTTGTTTTCAAAGAAAGCTTTCCAAAGGTAACCAGCTGAACCTGCTGACAGACGCAGCAGTTGTGGCTGGGACAGACAGATGACAACGTCCCCCCATACACCAGTGCATATACACACACACACACAGACGCAGTGCAACCACACATACCTGCTGGAACACCTTACTTTTAAACTCTCTCAAAACCCACACTTTTTCTCGCACTATACTTAGGTATCTAAATGTACTTCATGCACCTAAAAAGCATGCAAGACATTTTGCAATATAAGACCTGATTCCTGACAGCCAAGGTCTGGCGAAGGCTTGCAAACAGCCTGGTTAAACTGAAATTGTACGAGGTGTGCCCAGTATTGGTGGCATTTTTCAACTGCTTTATTTTAAGCTCTTGTCTAAACCCTATCCGAGCTGGTGGGATATAAGCGTCCGCTGAACATCAGACATGCACTTAAGGTCCTTCCTGAACACAGACAGACTTTGAGGGATGTTCATAGATATAATTTAAATCACCCAGAAAGGGACCCCTTGCTCCTCATGTCTGTGGGGAGAAATCCATGTCCCAAAGAACACTTCAGAGCACCCAAAGTCCCTGAGGTGACACAGAGATTACCCTAGGCTGGAGCCTTACATTTTAGGGTACTTGGGACAATTACCGCCCTCCCTTACAAGGGCTGTGAGCTGCTTTCCTCCCCAAGTCTTGATCCCTGTGAGATGCCTGGTGCTCCCAGGGCTGAGGGTGCAGAGCTGTCCCCACCAGCCCAGGAGGTGTCACCAGGATGGCAACGAGGGTTACAGGACCAGGTATGTCCCATTTCCCTGGGAATAATTTGCTCAGTGGCTCTGGAGCACAGTGGGGGCTCTAGGAACCCGCAGTAACTGGGCTTGGATGCTTTTCGCCGGCTGGTGACTTGAAACCCGCCCCGGGAAAAGCCTCCAGCACCAGGCAGTGCATTATCCAAAACACAAAGCCACGCACAACCAGCCAAAGCCCCAGGCTGTCCCGCAGGATGGTCCTGTGGTGACATCCCACCACCCAGGGACCTTAGCGATGGGTACCCACAGCACCTGTGGGTCTGAAGCCCACCGGGGGATGGCAGGACGCAGGGGAAGTTCCTCCACGCACAAGAGGGCTGGAGGCTTGGCAGGCACAGGTGTGCGAGGCAAGCATCCTCCATCTCCCAGGGCTGGCAGTTGGGGCGACACGGGACCCGCTCCAATCGCCCTGAGCTGCCCTGCGCCGCTGGCCCACGGGGAGCACAGGCTCACTCGGTGCGGGCACGGAGCGGAAACTGCCCCGTGAGAGGATGGATGACTCGGGCTGGGGGGGAGGCACAGGGCTGGAAGCAGTGGAGGTTTGGGGAAGGGGAAAGGGGTCGGTTGAGGAGTCCTAGGACAGAGGGAGAGGGAAAGGGAGAGGGAGAGGGAGAAGGAGAGGGCGAATGAGAGGGAGAGAGAGAGGGAGAGGGACAGGGACAGGGACAGGGACGGGGACAGGGACAGGGAGAAGGAGAGGGGCAAGGAG
>VZTV01048841.1:0-14068 GCA_013400875.1 Anhinga rufa
TTGTGTATGATGTAAACCAGCTTTTTAAAGTTAAAAAGTAAGCAGGTGAAGTAGCTACCAAACTTAAAATTCAGAGTAATTAAGGATACTTAAACATGTGTCCTCTCCGAAGTTGTCTTCACTCCAAAGAACTGTACTTTTTCCACTTGAGCAGCTCTCTAATATTGGTTTGTGTCCATTCTCAAGCACAACTGCCACAATATTTCAACCTGAATTTACACTTTAAGTAGCAATAGACAGCAAAATCTTAATCCAGTTGTTATGCCCAACATATTTGTATCTGTTCTGTAAGCTTTCCATGCCTATAGTTTCAGTCAAAACACCTGGGACTTACTTTTATGAAACCACCAGAAGGTATTGCAACATGGATACAAAAAAATTGTCTGAGCTTTACAGCTCAGGAACATATTTTTGCCTGTTCAGTCTCTGTAACCTCTCTGTTTCTTCCTGTTCCAGTTGCAGCCAGAGTTTTAGGTCAGTCATGCTGGCCAAGCAATCTCAGTTTTTAAGCTGTCTTTATAGACCAGCTGAAGTGCTCACAAGTTTTAAGAGTTGAAGCTCATTTTCTACAGTGTCAGTTATGTTTCCCGCAGCTTACAGAAAGTCCAGGTTTTAGACTCCATAACAAAGCCTTTTGCAGGGACAAATTAAGGTGTTATGCTGGTGATCACGCCAAGCTGTCTGAGCTTCAGAACGTGCTCACAGCCTCCTATAGACTCTGTAGGCTGATGGTAGGTAGGGCTCTAGAAGGGATCCAGCTTTGGTAGTCATGCTTTCAGACAGATCAGGAATGTTACTCAGGAGTATATTACTTCATATAAGGCTATCACATAGCATATATAACAGAAGGATCTGGGCATCTTAAAAATGCAATCAAATAGCAAAAGCTGCTTTGCTTACTTTTGCAGGACATATTATGGAAGCTCACACAGCACTCTACGTTTCTTTAGGCACAGAAATGTTCAGTACCTTTAAGTACACTTCTGTATAATTTTAAGGGCATATGACAATCCAGCCTCAGATGAGCACTAATGTAATAGGTTATGGCTTAAAATTTTCTCTCACTTCAGAACAGAATAGTCAAGAAAAATGTATTGTTTTACTGAAAATTAAGTAAAAAAAAACAACCTGAAGCAGATCTGAAACTAGTTTTTCACTTGCTCATGGCATGCGAGGTATAGACACTGGGTTACTTACCTAGTAAGTTAATAACCCCGTCGTTGTAGCAAGCAAAAAGTTTGATAAGATCTTTAAATAGAAGCATGAATGCAGCATTTATGACACCATTTGTCAGTTCGTTTGGATGAACCTACAAATAAAATGCCAGTTATTTACAGCAGTTTTACTGAATGCAATCAGAAGTTTTAGCTTGCACCAGGTATCTGATACTGTTATAGAATCAAGCACTGAATACAGGCTTTCACACAAAGAAACCCAACAAAGGTTTCGGTTAGCAGATCAAAGATTGCTTTCTTCACCACTCCAAAATAATCTACTACAGAGTACCACCCCATCAACAGTAAACATCTTAGACTTGAATCCTTCACCTATCACAGAGGTGGAAAGTAGAGATGCTATTAAAGCTTTAATGAAACTGGACAAAAGATGTCAGTTCACAGCTGAACAAAACCTCAGTAGTCTACTAGGTAATACAGGTAGGTTACAATGTCAAGGCACTTCCACTTCTCACATTAACTTGGACAGAAAATGTGCTTATTTATTAAAAGATCTTTGTTTTATTAAAAAAATATCTCTGCTTCCAAGATCATTATCACAATTCCTATGCCATTTAAGTAATGGAAACACATTAGCAAGATTTGTATTTCTAAGGCTTTCCTCTGAAAGCTGTAGTTGGGCCCTGCCTTCCACCTGGGCATGTGTCCTTCCTTCTGCCCACCAAGAACAGAACTTCAAGATGGATTCCTTCAAAGACCCCTTTGCAACATTACTGTTATTACATTATAAATATATTGTAAGCACTTATTTCTGTGAATAATCTAGATTAAAGTTTATCTAATCCAGCCTACAGCTGAAAACCAGATGAAGGTTTTGATGAAACCAAACAATCTACATGTGATATTTTAATGGCTTTTCCTCTCCCCCCAAAAGGAAGTTGGTTGCCAAGAGACAGAAAAAAGATTCTTCAGTCTCCTTGCTTTGTCTGTTTCTTCCCTTCACTGATGCAGATGAAACTCCCAGCTCCGAGTCAGCACTCCTTAAGAGCCCCAATTTCCCACACTGTTCCCCTACCCTCTCATAAAAGAGTACAATCTACACATTTTGTACATATAGGAAAGGGCCATCCTTCATCTAACTCTACCCTTTACCTCAGTGGGATACTGAAAAGGGGATTTTTTGCCCACATAATGGGATGATCAGGAAAGTATTACCTACAAGGTGAAATGTTTTAATTACAGTGCAGCATTTATAAGTCACTGCCCAGTGTTAATGCTGGGTCAGCTTCAATACATACATCGAATTCAAGTAGTGCATCAATTTGTTCCTGCAATATTGGCATACTCTTCAGTAGCTTTTCAGGAGCCATTGTTCTCATTACACCGTCAGCTCTGCAAGAGGGAATACAGATTAGAAGTCATGGTGTTTCTCCTCTCCCCAAACTGATCTGTTGCCTAAACTCAAGCTTAAAGCTGCTATAACCCATTTCAACCATTTGGAGCACTGTCTGATTCTCTGGCTTCCCACAACATCACAAGAGCTGGCATGGAAAATACCTCATTCAGCCACCCCCCCTTACAGCAGATGAAGAAGGGTTTTGCGTTAGAGTGATGATGCAAGAGATTGACAAGAAATACTGTCACAGAAATATTTAGAGCACTGATAGTCTTTGTGCATTAAGTTTGTTATGAATACCTAATGACAACTCATTACTAACAGTACTTTTTAATGACATGTCTGTGGTTACTGAAGAAAAAACAAACTCTATAGGTTGGGGTTTTTTTCCCATCAAATGCCACAATATATGCATGCCAATTCAGTGGCAATTTAAGTTAGGGCAATCTTTGCTTAGAGCTTCTTTCCTCTGTATTCCTGGGTACTAATTAATTCCATTACTCCTTCATAGCACTTCCACTGACTTTGACCTGCCTTATCATTACTCCAACGGGATCACACAGCGGTCATGGATGTGTAGCATTCATTAATTGCCAGCCATAGTCTTATAGCAGTCTTCACGCATGCCCATTTTAATCTCCAAGTATCACAAACCTGCACAACCACCATTATGTATTGCCCCATTCTGGCCACTGACAGGTATATCATCTCCTCTTCTGGAAGGCATACCACCACTTTTACTTATTTTATGCTATGCTTGGAGGCAGCACCTTGTTTTGAGCACCAGAAATAACATGCATAGAAAGCCTTTACAGGAACACATAGCAAGGCAGGAATAGAAGGATTCCCAGCAACTCAGGCTTATGTTTCTTTAACATGAAGTGTTTGAAGGCACTAGGTGACAAAGGGAGCTTAAGATGCTAGCACTGCAGCAGCCTGCTGGATCAAAGCCTGCCTGAAATATCAATCCAACTAGCTACTAGTCTTCATGCCAGAAACTTCTTAATGATTCATATCCAAATTGGTTCAAGAGATAACTACTTTGGTCCCCGCTGTGGGAATGGCATCCAGCTACACGACAGTTTCAGAAGCAGGAGAGGAAAGCCTGGCAGAGATACCTGCATTAACAGCTCAGAATCCCAAGCTGCTGAATACACCAGAACAGCCAGAACAATCCTGTATGCAACCCATGATTAGCAGGAACATCTTTAGCACGCAGTCAATTAAGCTGCACCTTCAGTGGGTGTTAAGCCACTTGCTGTGTTGTCTGCTTCAAGAGAGATTCTAGAGCCATTAAAGTCCCAGTCAGAGGAGTCAGAGACCAAAAAAGTGTTCTGATAAATACCAACATACTACTCTGGGCTGGGTTAACTTTTTTTAAACCACAGTCCTTGTGGGAAATAAAACCTGTAGTTTACAACCTTATTCTGTTCAGTTTGTAACTGTTTGCTGTGTTGCCTGCTAAGAACTTCAGGTGTTCGCTTCAGTTTTCCTTTGTAATCAGTCATCTTTCTTATGGAAAGGGTCTGGAGAGTAATGATATATCCTAAATATAGTTTCAAAGCATTTCCTTCTTCAAATCCTAAACACAGACTCACTGCAGCACAATTTAATAAGAGTCAGATTTAACGCCTAGCACTAAAAGCTCCCAGTTCTGCAAGGCTTCAGTATTAGCCTTACTACCCACAGTCTTTCCTTGCCTCCTTGTACAATTTTTAACTCATTACAAATACCATTTTNAAATTAAGCAAAATTAACCACAAACAAGATTTTCGTGGGTCAGGCAAACCTATCAGTTTACATATCTAAACTTTGCTTACCCTTTCTTCACTCTTGCAAAGTCAAATGCCATTTGTCTGTAGGAAAACGCTTTTTCATTCAAGTATCTACTATAACGCCTTATAAAGGTGGACATGTCATAACCTGCAAAAAAGTTACATGTTTTACATTTAATTCTCCTGCTTGTTTGGAGGTTCTTTAGTAAACAATAATATACAGTCAACAGGCCCTAAGGTTATTTGATCTCTGTTGCACTAGACAACCACACATACAGAGCAGGCATCAGAAGCCATCTACCAGCTTCTGAAAAATCAGTAGTGCTACACCAAAACAATATACCACTGTCCTCTGCTTCCAACAGATTCATCCAATGCACCAGTGGCATGGTTCCTGAGGAAACCTGTTAGTGGCTCCTACAGTTATACGGTAACATTATTTGATGGTGAAATTAGTTACCTCTCTATTAATGCAGAAAAATGCCAATTTAACAAAAAGTTTATACTTAACTGGTATATGACTTCCAGAATAAAGATCGGCTTCAACTTAAACACTCCCACTATTTCATATACGTCAGTGCCTCTAACTCTTACATCAACCTTCAAAATTCCCCTGACCAGGTTTACCAGAACAAAGAAATTAAGATGGCATTCACAGAAATTAGTGCCTTCTTTGAACTATTATACCAGAGATCTTCAAGGCACATGATACTGTACAAGCAGCCTCAAACTTCAGTGACCTTCAAACCTGTAAGACTTCTGAAAAGTTAGTATTACGGTCTATTCTTCAGGTATTTCTTTCAAAGTTTCTTCCTCTAAGCTACAGAAATGTGTGCAGAAGGCAACTCATCATCCTCTTCAGGATTTGTTACCTTTGTTAAAATCCACACCCCTTGACTTAGTCATTGACTGCATTTTTCCTTAATACCTCTCAACATTAAGTATCTCTGCCAACTCAGATTTAATACTGCCAACTCTTGATGCCTCATTATCTATGACACGCTATTGTATTATCTCCAAAATGGCAATTTAAGTTTAAAGAAAGTGGCAAAGAACACATTTAACAGAACTCACTGTTTCCAAATACCAGTATCTTTGAACATGCATAGCATGTTTTGCTTAGACACACACAGTTTTAGTATTTGTTTGGCTTTGTTCCTGCCCTGTGTTACTATTTCTAAAAGATGCTCAAGTGTTTTTTGGTGTCATATCTCTCCATTGAGAGATGGAGTAACATGGCATTGCTTCGACCTTGCCCGTTACTGCAGCATTCCTGCATTCTGCACACAGTCTACAAACATTCTCTGACAGCTGCTGAATTATAAGCTTCCTCTCTTCTCTATTAGAGCTACCACGAAACAAGCTTTTTCTCTGTTAAGTGAAGCAACAGGAAAATCCACTAGTAATTCCAGAGTCTAAGTAGAAAACTAGACATTGTAGGCTTTACAGAGAACACCTCCTTAATTTTTGCCTAGACCTTCTGAATTCATTACTCAAAACCAGCTAGTTCTTTTGGTGCCTTCCCACTGCCTCCCCAAATTAAACATTTTTACAGACAATCCTAAAAAGTGCAGTGTCCACAAGCAACCAAATAACCATTTAAGACTGAGTAAAACCAAAAAAAACTAAATGGAAAATTATCCATTTCATCCTTAACTCCCATAACTGTAAAGGAGATAGCTGACCCAGCCCTTATTAGAACCAGCACTTTCTAAGAGATTTGTATAGTTTCACCTCTTGAGTAAAAATTTTTCAGGAACTTAGAAACATTGTGCTGAAGTTGTCCAGCTGTTGACTTGAGCTCCTGTATTCATTAAGTACTTACAAAAAGGCTTCAGTAGCACATTTTTATATTATTTGCATCTTATGAATGAAGGAGCAAATTAACAATAGTATCTCATTTGGAATAATCTTGTTAAGATTATAGACATGAGTAGGCTTACCATGAGATCCACTTTTGTCCAGAAAATTGCTGAGATTGAACAGTGTGTTTCTAGATGCCAGGTACTGAATAAATCTCTGCAACACAAAGGTATTTTCTTATCACAGGTTTTATCTGAAGACTTTGTACCTCCTAGCAGGAAGATTACCAGTCTATCTCCAGCATACACACATGAAAGCCCAGATTTTTGTCTTAGCCTGCAGTAACTTCCTCAAAACCTTTTTCATCCATTCACATTAATTATGTTTAGCCTGAATCTCTACTAAATATCCTACTGTATACTTAAATATAGATTCTGTGCAAATACAAACCAGATTGTGGAAGAAGCAGTAAAAATGGTTAATTGTCAAAGAGATTTGAGGAAGCACAACGTTTATCTGCCTTCAAAGCCACATATCCAGGCTAGTCCCAGACTTTTCAATCCAGCCGCCCTCAGTTTCAGCCAAGCTGAGGGCCTGTTTTAATAACAGGCCCCACATCAAGTACCGGGACCAACAGACTGAAACAGTAACAGAAAGCAAATCAGAATACTGGCCAACACTTGGAATGGAAAAATAGGACAGGAGTAAAAGTTTATGCTGTGACATTGGAGAAGTTCATTGCGTGCATGAAAACACTTTATATACAGCCAGGGAGGAATTGTTTCACAGTCATACTAAAGCTCTTTAAATAAGCTTTTTGTTTTTACACAGACATACCAGTCTATACAGGTCAATAAAAGGCAAGGGCAAGGAAAACGCAATCCAAAAGGCTATCAAGTTGAATTTACAGCTCTAGGAAGATTTTAACACTCATGCAGAAAGGACAGCTATTTGGATGGCAGTACACATGTGCCACAACATCAAATTTGACTCTAGTCAAGAAGCCCCAGCTATCTTTAATCCTGCATAGCTCTGTTTTCAGCGCAGATAGCACATAAATTGTCAATATCCTGGAACAGGCTGCTGCTTGCTCTTACGCTACGGTTTTGTAAATAAGGAGACAAATAATCGGCAACTATGTTGTTAAAGGTAAGTTTGCTCGTCATCAAGAATCATTCTTGCCCTTTGTTCTCAGGTCCTTACTGGTTCAGAAGAGATGCCTTTGTGCTACTAATGTTTTTGGCTTGGAGTCTGCTCAGTGCCAATGTGGTCTCAAGAGAAAGCTGATGACACTTACCTCATTGCCATGAACCATTAGATGATGTGTGGTAACTAAGGCTTTGAATACGACCACCCAGCTACTATTTGTTGCTCGCTCAAAAAGTGTATCAGCCATCTGAGGAATATTCACGTTTGTTTCATTAGTTGCTTGGATCAAGTCTGTATGAGAGAGAAGAGGAAGGTGTTAGGCACTACAAATAAGACAAAAGTTTGCAGCACGGCCAAGCTCTCAGCCCACCAGGCTGCAGGCCATGGTTGTGACAAACAAGTTCAGTACTTAATTTCCACATTTAGAAAAAACAAAAAACTACAACGAAAAAAAAACCCACACCCAAAAACCTGAGATTATATTAGTACATACTAACAGCAACACTGGTCTGACCCTTTCACAGAATACTGCGGGTTGGAAGGGACCTCGAGAGATCATCTTGTCCAACCCCCCTGCGTGAGCAGGCACACCTAGAGCAGGGGGCACAGGACCATGTCCAGGCGGGGTTTAAATGTCTCCAGGGAAGGAGACTCCACAGCCTCTCTGGGCAGCCTGTTCCACTGCTCTGGCACCCTCACAGGAAAGAAGATTTTTCCTCATGTTCAGGTGGAACTTCCTGTGTTCCAACTTGTGCCCGTTGCCCTTGTCCTGTCATTGGGCACCAATGAAGAGAGTCCACTCCCATCCTCTTGACACCTAGCCTTCAGATATTTATAAGCATTGATAAGATTCCCCCTCAGTCTTCTCTTTTCCAGGCTGAACAAACCCAGGTCTCTCAGCCTTTCCTCATAAGGGAGATGCTCCAGTCCCTTGATCATCTTCATAGCATTCCACTGGACTCTCTCCAGTAGTTCCCTGTCCTTCTTGAACTGGGGGAGCCCAGAACTGGGCACAGCACTCCAAATGCGGCCTCACCAGGGCAGAGTAGAGGGGCAAGATGACCTCCCTCGACCTGCTGGCCACACTCCTTTTAATGCAGCCCAGGATATCATTGGCCTTCTTGGCCACGAGGGCACAGCGCTGGCTCAGGGTCACTTGCTGTCCACCAGCACTCCCAGGTCCTTCTCAGCAGAGCGGCTTTCTAGCAGGTCAGCCCCCAACCTGTACTGGTGCCTGGGGTTGTTCTTCCCCAGGTGCAGGACCTTGCACTTGCTTTTGTTGAATTTCATGAGGTTCCCCTCGGCCCAGCTCTCCAGCCCATCCAGATCTTGCCAAATGGCAACACAGCCTTCTGGCATATCAGCCACTCCTCCCAGTGTTGTATCAGCAGCAAACTTGCTGAGGGTACACTCTGTCCCTTTGTCCAGGTCATTGATTTTGTCCAACAGTACTAGCTTTCCAACAATTCCATCCTGAGCTATGTCCCAACCTTTCTTCATCTTTATCCCAGATGAAATTATGGTGTACAATGTCACATGACTTTACTGCTTGTGGGTTTTCAAGTTAATTGTGGCAGTTCACTACCTCTGGGTTAGATGTCTAATTATTATTGAATTCTTCACTTACAGGTAATACATCAAGCACACTGAACTCAGTCACATCAGCAAAAAGTATCACCAGAAACAGATACTCTAGTCATCTCAGAGGTTAGAGTTTCATCAGCATGCTACAACGCACCTCCTAGAGTCTCTACAGACCTAGACAGCAGAAGAACGCGTTCAGGCGTGCATTAAGACCTCTGCAACAGTTGGAAAGAAGGCACAGACAGACATTTGTTTATACTGAAGAATAATAGTCTTCTGCAAGCAACTGCACCTTACATAAAATATATATGACATTAGACTGTCTTGGGGAACAAGAATAAAATACAGCTTTGTGTCCTAAAATACAGCTTTGTGTCCTGTACAGTAGGAAGTTGTAGACTTGCACAGGAGAGTACATGAAATTAAGGTAAGTACTTAAATCATAAGCAGTAGGGCAGCAAGCTTTCCACTAGCATTCTATCCTATATCTACTGACAGGATCTTTGATTTACTACATCACTTATTACCTACAGACTCTTGCTAGGCAGCCAGCAATGACCTTCTACAAGCTATTACCTAATTTCTGAGACACAGTTGGAAACTGAATACTGCAACTGCACGACCAAAACCCACCAGACACAGCCCTGGCATGACTTCAGGAGAAGGCATCATACAACACAAAGAGCACAGAATACAGACCTAATTGTAGGGTTGAGGCTTAAAGTTTGAAGACCTAAACAGGAAAAGTTAAAAATTAAAGCATTTAACTACTAGACTAAGCATTATCTGTGTTACTAATAAAAATACTCATCTTTTACTTTCCCTGAGAGGACAGTAACCATTGTCAATGATTTTCCATGTATTTCTTCTTCCCCTCCCCTACATAAGAAATGTTAATCCAACTATTTAAGCCATTCAGTGATGACAGATACTCTACCCTAGAAGCAGACAGGCTATTCTTTAACTGATCCTTGCACACCTAAACTATGTGAGTCTGCTGTAAACTTTACAGGAGTTCAATTCACCTGGGCAGCAGGGTGACCACTTTACAGACTTGCTTTCCCTCCCCAACACAACCCTGTATAATGGAGGGCATTAATGCTGCTAAGAACAGAAAGCCAAGGTTCAGACTGTTGTGAAACTACTGATTCTGCCTCTGCAGGGCAGGAAAAGTCTAGAGGACAGGTCTGTCTAAACAGACCCATGAGTCACATTAGCTATTGAGAACCACCTGGTGTGTTCAGAAATCCACACCGCTGTACTGGAAGTACTGGAAGCATTTAGAAGATAGTAAATTTTTTTTTGTTGGGTTTTTTTGTTTGTTTGTTTTGGTTGGGGTTTGTTTTTTTTTTTATTCATGGCAAGTTTTTATGGTTTTTTTGGTTTTTTTGTTTTGTTTTGTTTTGTTTTTTAACTTGCCTTTAACAGACTACTTTAAGATTCAGGAAATCTATAACTCAGAGTCAGAAGCCTGTGAAAACTGCAGTGCTTGTGTTTAAAATTGTCTTTTCTTTGGGCATAAAAGCTGTAAATTGTCTTCAGTTTCAGGTCAGTGGCATGACTTTCCATAATGAGACAGAAGACAAATTATGTGATCTGTTCACCAAGTTTGATTTTAAAACGTTTGTTGTCGTGGTGGTTTTTGTTTTGGTTGTGGGTGTTGGTTTAGTTTGTTTGTTTTTTTTTTCAGAACACCTTCTGAAATGTAAAGTTAACTTCTGTAGCCTCAGTAATACTACCCTTGAAGGAGGCAGTTCTGCAGACAAAGTACGAGAGTAGCAAAGCCATGCTGTTGAAGGACAGCAGTTCAAGCTCAGAGTTCCAACAATTCTCCTTGATCTTGTACAAACAGGCCAATAACCTTTTATCCTGTACTGCTGATTAATACATTATAGAAGACAGTGGTGTGTAAAAGCTAGCAAGGCACAAGTGGCTTGCTCACTGTTTACCCTGTTCAGAGGTTTTACTGCTGATGACAGCATTTGTTCTTAGTATAAGGAAACATGCATCAAATTTGCAAGCTTTCAGTCCTAAGTTTCAGTACATGGCTCACTAGGGAAGAGGGGTACTATAAATTGTGTATTCCATTGGTAGATGTTTGATAATGAGACCTCAGAGGAGCCCACCCACAGCAACGCTGGCAACAGAGGCTACAAGGCACTACTCCTACTGCTGCACTCCGTCTAAAGTCACTCAGTCATTTCTGCCTCCTCTCCAAACTGCCTGGAGGGTACAGCATCTTGGTCTGCAGCTCTGAACGTTTTAGGACACAAGTAATTTTAGTGTGCTGAGTAGGGAGGTATGATTAAATCTAAGCCTACTACTTTCAGCGCACAGGGAAGAATTACACCATGCATGAAGATTTTACTCATCATCATCTGAAGGGAAAAAAAAAAAAAGGAGATGGGGTTAATTCTTGCAGAGCTGTTTCCCATTAAGTCACATCACAAAGTTAAGGAATTCAAGCTTCCTGGGTTTCTTTGCTCAATACTATAGTCTCAACTTAACCAGCAATCGTCAGTGTCTGGAGCAACTCAGAAGCATAGCTAACTTGAACAAACTCTTGAGCAGCAGAGTTTGGTAGCTAAGCTGAATTTTGAAATAAGATTTGGCAAAATTAATTTGCCCTCAGTGTGGTAGGGAAGAATATGTACAAGGCAAAAAAAATGCATAGAAGAAAATCTAGAAACTACATTTTTAAAAGATTCAGACATTTACTGGTGGGACAAACTTAGTTTTCAAAAGAAACAAAGTTCAGAGTCTTCAAGCAAGTCACAGGTGGACTTGTTAATATTAAATAGATCATATTAAGAAGTACCAGCTGAAGCACAGCCCATCAGAAGCCATATGAAGCAATCTTACAAAGCTAATTCTGTTTGGGATACACAGAACTAGTACAAACAGGGATTAAAGGTACCTACCTGATGAGGTTTCTGCTACTGCAGGCATCCATGTCAAGTACACTGAAAGCTAATCCCCAAACCCGAAACCAGAGCTCAAATATAAATTCCAAGCAGATTAAGAAACCAGGAATGATACAGCAATAGCAGCTAGTGCTTTCATCACAACTTTCACACAAGTGGAGAAGTTGGAGAATTAAGACCTATACCCTTCATTTGAATCTGTTTTACTGTGGGACTAAATTATAATTGCCAAATCACAGCACATGATTTCTCCTATTTCCTCCCTTCACATCTTGCTAGTTGCTATTTTGACCACTACTTCAGTCCAGAGATCCTTGTTTAAATTATACATTTAATTTGGACTTGAATATACTTTTTCTAGTTAAGTTTTCAGATTAAAACCTATGCACATAGAAGGAATAAATGGTTGCCAATTCTTTGACACCATAACTTAAATCTAAGCACCAGCCTTTAAACGCTTTGGCTAGCCAATTTTTTGACACAGTCTTAAGACATCTGCAGCTTATTCAGGGAAGAGAAGCAAGGCTAGAGTATGATTAATGCCTTCATTAATAAAAAGACAAACCTGCCAAACTGAGGAAGATTGGTAGAGGGTTCAATGAGGAAGACAAAGTAAGTTAAGACACCTTAGCTCTCCATGACCTTTTAAAGAGACCATTAAAATATGCAACTAATGCTGGTGTTTGTTTGTTAAGCTCGTAAGGTAAAAAAAGAACAGTGAGAAAGTTTCACTGTCTTCAGTATTTCAGACTTCTTCAGGCTCATTAAAAACTACTTCCTGATTTTAAGATTTATTTTTTTTTAATGAGAGAGATTCTACAAGACTTTAAAGAATTTATCTTATTCCTTTACCTTTTCAGATTGTATTCTGGATCATGGCAGTGTTTTTTTTCTAGTTTGTTTTTGTTGGGGTTTTTTTTACTCAATTGTTTAATAGACAGACCTGGGATTCCCCAGTTCAAAGTTAATTATTCACACTTTACATTTCAGTATGCAGAGAAACAGCAGCAGAGAACAAGACCTCTCTGTTCAGAGGGATACTGGTGCCAACTTAAGAGCAGCTGTCTTTCCAGGTTGAATTAACAGGCGAGATGCCTCAGCATCTCAGCTCTGTCATACATTCAGTTCTTAAACTTTGCAAAATCTCTGAGGGTAACCCCCTTACAGACTTTTCTTATGATTACACTGAACACTACGATAGTCTTCACAAGTTATTCTTCTGGCTTGTAAGTATTTAAATAATGCCTTGAACCTACAGAAAATGAAATGCAGGATTGTTCCAAATCCCAGCTAGTCAAGAACAGAAAGAAGTAGCTTAAAGTAAGAGTTTAAAAGCCTCAACCAAAGAAGTTAAATAGGCAAGTAACAGTAAAAGTCTTCCCCTGCAAGACACAGAACTGTATCAGGAAGCTACTACACCGTTGTGCTAACCAATGCAAGAGCTGAACTTCCAGGTCTACAGCAGAGTGGACCACAAAACAGTACTGGAAAGCAGAACAAACTTATTGGTTTCTGCTTCTACGATAATTGCTCATGAGAACATTAGATGATTTTATGTTGTTGGCTTTGACTATCAAGCAATTCCACAAATGAGAGTAAGGAATTTATCTGTGTGATTCGGTTTACCATCTACTATTTCACCCCCAGCTTGCCCTGCCTCCACAAACTTACATCATAATCTGGCTTGTAATAACCTCCCCAAGCAGAACAGCAATTCATGCTGTCTCCTCCTCCTTCCCCAAAAGTCTGCCTCAAGAGTTACTACATCTCACCTTGACCCCAGCAAGCCTACCCTTTATCAAAGTCCAGCATCTTCCAGATATAGCCTATACACTTCCATGCCTATGCCAACTCAACAAACCTAAACACAATCTTCACAGAGCACATACTCTCCAGGTACTATAAAGACTTTCCCAGTAATGCAGCTATAGTCCTTGTGACTACAGGTAACTAGGGGGACTGCTGCCTCCTCTCTCCAGCCCTACTTCACAGACCTCCTTCCCACACGTATCTCAGACTCTTTTGAAGACAAGTATTTGCTGCAGNCTGCAGATCCTGAAGTTTGAGAGGTCATGGCAGTCAGTCCCTGAAACACACAGCTTCATCCCACACCAAGACAACCTTTTATATACAATTTCTTCCTCTCTGCCTACTCATAGGCATACTTGTACAACCCACAGTATTAAGTGTTTTGCAGAAGAGAGAGTTTCTTCTTTCCTATCAATCACATGAAGAGCTTGCGGAGAGACAGGGCAGCTGACC
>VZTV01048845.1:0-12933 GCA_013400875.1 Anhinga rufa
AAAAATAATCACAAAAAAATCACATAATCACAAAAATCATGTAACCACAAAAATAATCACAAAAAAATCACGTAATCACAAAAATAATCACAAAAAATCACGTAATCACGAAAATAATCACAAAAAAATCACGTAATCAGAAACATAATCACAAAAAAAATCACGTAATCGAAAATAATCACAAAAAATCACGTAATCATGAAAATAATCACAAAAAAATCACGTAATCACAAAAATAATCACAAAAAATCAGGTAATCATGAAAATAATCAGAAAAAAAATCAGGCAATCACAAAAAAGGAACTTCTGAAGCAGGAAAGGGACCCGTTTCTGAGGTGAGATGCACCAGCCAGCCTCTGACGGGGATTCGAAGTGATCACACCAGCGTCTGGGCAGGTGCGGATCTCGGCGAGCGCAGTCACCCAAGCCCCCTGTGCAAGTGAGAACACCCTCCGGCGGCTGCCCAAACCGCCCCGCTCGCTACCGAAACGCCCCCCACATCTCGGTGTTTCTGTTCCAGGACGTCGCAGGGGGGGGAGCCCAGCTCCGCTCCCCAGATTTGCTCCTGGCAGCGCGGCGCGGGAGGGGACAGACGTGCGGGGACACAGCTGGCCTTCTCGTAAGCCGGTGTGATAATACCTCCCTACCTCGGAAGGATAGAGTGATTAATTATTCTTCATGAAGCCCTTAAAGACGCTCGGGCAAGAGTTGAGATAGTGCACGCTGGATTGATTTCACTGCAAGGGAGACGATAAGAGGCGACTTTACGAGGCTGGAGCGCCGCCGCCAAGTTTCTTTGGGGCACACCGACGTGCCTTCCTACCCATCTTCTCTTTCACCAACTAACACGCGCATCACGGAGACGCGGATTTATTCGGAAACTGCTTTTAATTCGTAAGGGCTGCGAAAAGAAGTGAGCTGGTGCCACAGCAGGGAACCGCTTTCAAAGCTGGGACGGACAATTTCAATCCTCCTTCCGAGAATAGACGCATTTCTTTATTCTCTACTACCGAGCTGCTTTAACAGCATCTCGAGGAGCCAAAATAATAACTCACAAAGTCTCCACATGCGGTATGAAAAGATTAGACGCGGCTTAAGCGGGCAGGGATTTAAATCCGGACTGATAATACTGTAGTGAAATTATATACCATAAAGGCAGAGAAAAGGGGGTTGTAGTTTACTCGATAATAATAAAAAAAAGGCGGGGGGTGGGTGTGTGTGTGTTAATCTGGAAGCAAAAACCTTCATATAAATCCAGCCCATATATTCTGGATGATTATTTCAAAAAAAGCTAGAACTTGTTCTGCTGATCTTTTAAACTGATTACTGAGCAAATGTGGGCAGTTTGAGAAACGGGCGCTGACAGACATGAATTTCAGACGTCCTTTTTCATCAGCTTTTTCTTCTCTAACAATGCCAGATTGCATAATACTTCTGATATTTCCAAATAATGTGGAAATTCAATTTATGTGCAGCCATGTAATTTATTGTACAATAGTTACAGCGTGTTCTAAAAGACAGCCACATAGAGGCCGACTGCCTCCCAGGAGCAGAGAGAGTTGTTTCAAAATGATAAAGATAATTTGGTCAACAGTAAAAAGCGAAAAGAAAAATGGAAAGCAATATTTTCTCCGTGCTCAAACTTGACACTTTAGAGAAATCTTGAAGTTATTAAATAGGAAAGATATTCCAAACGTCTACACTGCGCATTAAACAGAGCCGTAACTCCGCGCCGTGGCAGCTTCAGATGGTAACAGCAGGGGGTAGCGGTGCCTGCTTTTCACTGGGGTTTTGCAAGGCTTTTTCCTGATTGAAATGTTATTTTACTTCTGTAAAAAAAAATATATATAATAGATATAAAATACCAGCGCACACAGAAACGCGTATCTGTGCGTGTCTAAGCAGGGATAAATTACTAATAGATAAATTATGCTGATGGCTAGTTACTTAATACCTTGCTTTCAAAAGGCTCAGACTCATAAACTGAATTTCAAGGATTATTTCCCCAAAAAGAGCTGCGATTCCACCTTGCTTCTGTTCGCACACGGCACTTGCGGAACCCCAAATAACTGCAAGAAGCGGCCGAGCGATTGCAGAGCGGGAATTGGAAGCGGCATCTGAAACGCCAGAAAAACAAGAAAGCTACACGTCTTGGGTGATGTCGCACCAACGTCACCGGTCTCGGGGGTTTGGGAAGCGATGACAGGGAGTAAAATTCACGTTTCGTGATAAACAAAGCTACAGACGCAAAATAACAGGATAACCTAAGTTGAAAGGTCCCTTCTCCCCTTGTTCACAACATCCCTTGCCTGGTCAGGAGATGCTCTCGCTGGCCCTACGAGACACGTTTCCCGGGGCTCAGCTTAGCTGTAAAAGGAACTGAACAGTTCAAAAGCCACCTAAAACCACCTCCGGAGGCTCGCCTTATCACAGGATTTGCTTCCAAGCCCCTCTTCTCCTCCACCCCCCGCCGTGGAGAGCCATTCCCACCTCCTCTACCTGCTCCCAGCGACAAGCCACCTGCGGCAGCGCATCGAGAAAACGCATTACAGGGCTTTCTAGCACAGCTGTTATCTTCACACAACGAGGGGTTTTCAGACAAATATTGCCTTTCCGTTAAATTCCTGTACACGGCAACGCGTGACGATGTAAAACAGCTTCTGTGCTTCTGTTAAGCGTTAGATTTCCCACCTTATTACAGCGGATGAGCGTATTCCGGCAGGGGCTTACTGATGGAGCAGAAAAGCAGCTCAGCATCCCACCATCACCCATCCCACCATCACCCCTCCGGTCCAGCGCCCATCAGTATGACACATAGCACCCACCTCTGTGCCAAGAACTAGATACCAATCCCATTTTTTACGGCCAATTTTTCTGAATAATTAATGTTGCCATGGAAAGGCTCAAATAATGTTTCAATCCTCCCTCTGCGACAGCCCTTCTTGGACCTTCCAAGCAAGAAAACCTGCAATAGGACAAAGCCAAGCAGGAGAAACGTCTCTTCTTTCTGGAGACCAGATGGGTGCAAATACTTAAAATAAAATGAGACATACGGAAAGAGAAAGGTTCCACCTGCTCCAAAGATTTATCAAACGCACTTAATGCTCAACATTAATAGAAAATATTTGCTTTTAAACTCTAATTGGCCAAAAGGTCTACCCAAGTGGAAAGTTTTAGCCTCTTTCAGTAAGTTTATCGTATTTCCTTGTCAAAAACCCACTCCTTATGTATCATAGCATAGTTTGGATATCGCTTCAGGTATCGGCTAATGGAAGACGGGATGAGCGGTCGTCAGTCGTGACGAGCGGTCGTCAGTCGTGACACAAACTAGCAATATGCTGCTGTTAAGCAGCTAGACGCTCCGCAAGAAATATTATAAATTGAGGAAAGGTGTTATTCAACGCGCATAAGGACTAGGCCATATTTTCTAAGAGGAGCTAGATGAAAACCTTAAAGCAATGCGCTATGAGAAGCTCAGGGCTTCCAGTTCACGCCTAGAGCTGTTGCTGCCACCCTTGCCAAGACCCCGGTCCGGCGCACACTCACGCTCCGGCTGCGTGGCGACCTTGACGGGCTGCGAGCTCTCTCCTGGTCCCCACTCGTTGTACGCCACCACCCGGAAAGTGTAGGTCTCCTCCGGCTTCAGGTTGCCCACGGTAAGTTGAAGTGTCCCAGACTGAGACGTGTTGACTGCCCGTTCCCTAAAAAAAAGAAAAAAAACAAACCCAAAAACCACAATTTAAATCTTAAAGCATTACGTATTTATGCAGCTGGGAGCCTGCAAGGTATGATTACTTATCAAACTTCAGTTTGAGGCTTGTTTGTCTATATGGGTTTTTTTGATTTTTACTTTAAAAAGCCTAATTTAAGTAATGGGACCCACGGGGAATGCTGCAAGCGCTACAAAGATGACTTATGTTTTAGCGCTTCATAATGTATATGGTATATTGGTTCTTTGCCTTTCTTAATAGAACAAAAAAGGAAAATGGATGGAAAGAAACGGCTATTCAATAACGGAACACATCTCTGATATAGGAAGCGAGATGCATATTGCACTGTAAACATGAAGCAGCTGATGAAAACTGGGTTCGGATTGCTGCGTAAATCGAGCCCTTGTCAGGGCTCCTGCTGTAGCTCTACCTGCCAAACCCCCCCCACCACCCACCTCGAGCCTTTGCTGCGCTCCCGCAGCTGTTTCGCAGGCAAAGGCACAACGCGGAGGCTTTTCTAGGACGCGGCTACCATTTCAGAGCTCTGAAATGAAATCCCATCTGTGGAGTTTACACTATGCTCCCGCCTTGGTTGGACCAGCAGTTGGTTGGACCTTGGTTGGACTCAGGCAGTTCCGAGGCAGCCTTCTCCTAGCACAGAAAGATGGTGGGACACCACCCCGGGCTTGCAAAATTGGAGGTCTCGGCTGTGCTGGGAAACCGGTGCACGGGGGCAGCAGGTACCGCTCCAGCAGGCTGGAGAGCTGGGCCGAGGGGAACCTCATGGGATTCACCAGGAGCAAGGGCAAGGTGCTGCCCCTGGGGAGGAACAGCCCCCGGCACCAGCACAGGCTGGGGCTGCCCTGCTGGGAAGCGGCTCTGCTGAGAAGGCCCTGGCAGTGCTGGTGGGCAGCCAGTGCCCCTGAGCCAGCGCTGGGCCCTCGGGGCCAAGAAGGGCAGCGGTGTCCTGGGCTGCATGGACAGGAGTGTGGGCAGCAGGGCGAGGGAGGCCATCCTGCCCCTCTGCTCTGCCCTGGGGAGGCCGCAGCTGGGGTGCTGTGTCCAGTGCTGGGCCCCCAGTGCCAGAAGGACAGGGAGCTGCTGGAGCAAGGCCAGCGCAGAGCCACAAGGATGCTCAGGGGCTGGAGCATCTCCCTGGGGAGGAAAGGCTGAGAGCCCTGGGCTTGTTCAGCCTGGAGAAGAGAAGGCTGAGGGGGATCTCCTCAGGGCTTATCAGTGTCTGAAGGGCGGGTGTCAGGAGGGTGGGACTGGGCTCTTCTCAGCGGTGCCCGACGACAGGACAAGGGGCACCGGGCACAAGCTGGAACACGGGAAGTTCCACTGAAATCTGAGGCAAAACCCCTTTGCTGTGCGGGTGCCCGAGCAGCGGCCCAGGCTGCCCAGAGAGGCTGTGGAGTCTCCTTCCCTGGAGCCATTCCCACCCCGCCTGGACGCGGTCCTGTGCCCCTGCTCTGGGGGTGCTGCTCACGCAGGGGCTGGACGGGGGGAGCTCCGGAGGGCCCTGCCAGCCCCCGCCGCGCTGGGGTTCCGTGATTCTCCTCCCAAGCAGTGACAGGGAACCTACCGGGTGTCCAGCACCAAATTCCCTTCAAGAGACACTGCAGCTCACTATTGCCTGCATCAGCCGGGTTTGTATTTCTACCCAACCTGGCCAGCAGTTTGCTATCACTGAGCCACGGCAAAAAAATGCGATCGACACCCCTCCATCTGCTGCTCCCAGCGGCAAGTCCTGGGGTAACCGGCCAGCGGTTGGTCTCCAGAGTAAAGGTACAGCCCAGGCATTGGGAGGTGGCAGCCCCTGGCCAGGGAGACGTGCAGGATATCATCCGCCCATCAGGGCAAGAGCTATTTTTCCTGGCACTGTAAGAACCCAGCGCTAACGGGGCATCTGCACCCTGGCATCTCTGCCTTGGGTCAAGCAAAGCTCTGCCTAGCTGTTCCTTCGTGCTGCTCGCTGAGAAAGATACAGACCTAGAGTCATTAATGGGGGATTATCCAGGGAAAACACAATCCCTAAACAGTAAAACGGAGTTTAAATCGGATGAAACCACGGTCATTTCATGGACAATCTGCAAACAGAAGTAGGTAAAATTGCTTTTGTTACTGATTCATTACGGATGGCGTGCGTCGCTCCTCTCCTTTACTAGAAGCGCTCTGAAAAGCAACAGCAGGAAGATAAATTTCACGCTGCGGGAAAAAAAATCATTTAAGACTGCATCAACTAATTGCCAAACTTTGTGTAGCACTGCTGTGGTTCTCTGGGCTGCACCAGGCACGGCAGCAATTCAGAGAACGGAGATTATCGTTCCTTTGGGGAACATTTCCTCAAAATGAAATTTCTCAGACCAAAGAACAGGCTCCACCATCGCTCCAGCCCTCCGAGGACTGACTGAACGAAGCTTGGGTGAACGTTCCCTGGGGATAAACCGTCAGCTCGCCCCTTAGCACAGACAAGGGGAGTTTAATGCCTCTGTTCCAGCGGAAAGGTTTTCTGTTGCACTTGATAACGCGAAAACAAGAGCTGTGGACAACTGCTGCTCCCGGACGAGGACACTGGGCAGGCAGAGCTTTTGCTCTTTCTAATTGTGCAAGCTGAGCTGTGCTTGACCAACGCGGCTGATTTTATTCTCTTGCCTCTTCTCTCTGGTTTCTACTTGCAAGCTGTAGAAGTAGCAAGCCAGTTGCATTGAAAATGGCTCCAATGGATTTGTAGCCAACTGACCGGCTCCGAAAGCAGCGGTACTGCAGTGGGGGTGAGATGGCCAGTAACATCTGAACTGAACGGCTACAATATTCTCATAAACCCTTTAAGATGCAGGAACCCACAGCAATAAGAGAGGAAAAAAATACGCCCAGTGACTTCCTACCTGCAGGATGACGGGACCGCTGGCAACTGCATCTCATTTTTTCTCAACTGGCATCTTTTATTTTTTTTAGCGGCAAAGAAGCAACAAGACTACTTTTCAACCCCAAAAGAGCAGTAAAGAAGCGGGAGAAGACAAAGGAGACGATGTGATAAAAGAAAAAGGCCTGTCAGATCTCAGTTTTAATACTTCTCTGTGACAGCGGTACCGGTGGTGATACATATATGCAAGTGTGGAAAGGTGGAATGGTTTGTAGCATTCTTTCAGTAAGTCTTTTCCCATTATTTAATAAGAAAGATTAAAAAAAGGGGGGTACAAATATCTGGTGCCCTTGGCACTCATGTTGCTGTGGAGTTGCTGAGCCAAATCAAATCTGCATTTTAGACTAAAAGGGCTGAACCAGCACGACACCAGAGGGAAATTTTTCACAGCGAGGACAGTCAACCGTTGGAATAATCTCCCCAGGGAAGGGGTTGACTCGGCCACGTTGGGCACCTTCAAGAGTCGTCTGGACAGGGTGCTGGGCCATCTTGTCTAGACTCTGCTCTTCCTAGAAAGGTTGGACTGGATGATCCCTGAGGTCCCTTCCAACCTGTGATCCTGTGAACTCTCTCATCTGGTGTCGTTTGGGATGGAGGTGTGAAGCGCTATGATGAGGAGTGGAATTCTGACACAGCCCGTTTTGTATCTGATGCCGAGGTTGCAGAGCAATAGTAAAAAATGCAGCCCCATCACAGAGGCACGAGGAGACCCGGGGCTGCCGTTCCTCTTCGCAGATCTGCATTTGCTGCATCGCGTCCCGGCGTCAGCCACTCGGAAACATCCAAACAAGTGCTTTGATTAGACTCTAAGACCTTAAAATGGGGACTCAGCAGCTTCAGTGTTCATCTTCTATGGGATTTCAGTGGTGATACTGAGGTCCATCTGCCAGGATGCTTCTCTGGGGGATCCAGGAGCCGTGTAACCACCCAAATACATCAGTACGTGCAATGATGGGTCAGTCCATTCTTAGATAAATGCAAGTCCAGGTAAAACTCTGCTGCTCCCACTGGAAATAGCACCTAGGTCGGCAGTGGCTGGAGGTGTCTGCAGCACACTCCATCTCGCAGTATTCACACCTCATTTCCAAGGCTAATTAACTCAAGTCCAACCCTGTGCTCTGGGAATTTGATGGTTTCCAGTTTGGGAGCAGCGTTGAACATGAGAAGCTCTGGACCGTCCCCAGCCCAGGCTGAAAAATCACAGAGGGAAGTTTCCCCATTCTTGTCTAGCCAGCGTGTTCCCTCCATGAACCTCTGGAAAGCACTGAGAAAATTAAACCCTTTATATGTTTTACTTCCTATAGCTCGGGTTTTCTAGCTACCAGATCTAGAGTATCTTCCAAACGCAACACCAGAAGCCCGTAGGGCGGTGCAACATCTTGTAACTTAAAAAAAGAAGGAAATGGACTGTATAAAAAAAAAAAGAGTTCTGGATCTTCTTAAGTAAAGACTGGCTAATAATCAAGCAAACACCCCAGGACCGAGACCAAGAGGGTTAAAGCAAAAGAAACGGCTGAGGTTTCCCTCCGGGCAGGTTGAGATGTGAGAGCAGCCAGCAGCCCACCCGGCCCCATCTCACAACCTGGCCAGATAAAACACATTTAGAGGAATAAGTGAACCAGGATAGAAATATCTGGTTATTCTTCTGGCATAGGAAGGAAACATCTGGTTATTCTCCTGGCGTAGAGCTCTTGCTCACAGGTTTCTGGAATTTCGGCACCCAGATGATCACAGACACCCAAATGGGTCCGTCTCCCTCAAACTGTCGAATCTCTGACTCCACTGGTTTTGGTTTCTGTGGCAATGTAATTATGAGCTGTGAGAAGAAATTATCCCTTTTGTTTAAATGGGCCACCTGCAATGTCACGCTGGGCAGCGACGTCTTCTACGATGCCTTAAACCCTCCAGCTAGCAAAGAGAAAAAATCTCCTTAAAAATACAACAACGCTACACTTGTCTTTGTAAAATTGATGTCTAAAACACGTCGGATGGATTGTGTAAAACATGCGGCTGCCTTTCTCCCTCGAGCTCCAGTGACCTGGCACGCAGAGGCTGAAGTTAGGCGAGGTGAGCGCCGCCCGCGTACAAAAGTCCATCGTGTGCTCTTCCTTACCAGCGAGGGGTTAATGTGCTACAGATGCCGCGGCAACGCAGGAATAATTTAAGCACCAAACATCCTTGAATCAGGCACCTTTACATTTGGGGTTTTCTCTTTCAGACCCATCTTGGCCATAAATTACAGTCTAAAAATAAAAGACCTTGACTAAAGTCATCCGGCTTTCTTGTAAAATGGAGGCTTCGACATGTAATTTCCAGTGACTGAAGATCATGTTACATTACGGTATCAGCATGTAAAAAAAGATAATTACAGTTCCCATATATCTCTTAGGTGTGTAACAAATGCTTTTATAATGTTTTAAACACCTAATTAGTTACTTCAAGTAAGACAAGTCATGTTAATGCTCCACGCTGTGAAATGAATACTATTAATTTTAAAACGGACGGACTTTACTACCTTGAGTTCTTTTTTTTTTAATCTCCCATTATCCATCTCCCACAAAACAACATAAAGTCCTTGATTATGATAAGCAAACCGCAAAACTAATGTAAATAGATCACCTGGGAACGATATTTTAGAACTTCAGCTGAATTCTGAGGATAGGCTTTAATCAAATATAAGTTTTCGCATTCAATTAAGTGGCCCCTCGATTCAGTTCTCCAGTCCGCAACGTGCAGGAAGCTAAACTGGGAGATCTATTAGCTTGTTGTGACTACCTACGCATTTATTAATTTCTTACTGAAAACTAGTTCTAGTGAATGTTCAACTAAAAATAAAACTGGATTTAATCTTGCGAAAGAGTCCGTCGTCAAAGGGTTTTATGTTCAGCTGTAATACTGCTGATTACCGGGGTCATTTTCTTCTTCTTTTTTTTTTTAACTTTAAAGATCAGAGCATTTAATTTCATTTATTGGGAAAGATGTTTGCTAACAGTAGGTTAAAAAAGAAGGATAGCTACAAATCAGGACCCATTATTTAAGGCAACTTGACATTTCAAAGGTTGCAATCAAAAACCGAATGATATTTTTGGGCTTTGTGTCTCATCTGAAACGCTAAACGAAAATATATTACCGTATAAATACTTCTCATTATTTATAAATAAGTACGGTGAATTTTTTTATTGTAAATTAAATTTTAAATATAGTGATGTAAATTCTCACCGGGAAGGTAATTAAATATGTCTCGAGATTATATTTGAGGAGTTATTTTTTGGTTTAGGGAGAGATCAAAAGCAAATCAGCAAAAACAAACAATGTCTTTTTCTTTGTGGTGACTAATGCGCTACCGCATAAATATCAAATGCCTGGGTGAATCAATGCTTGCTCATTGAGAAGCAAACCAGCAGAGACGGATGAGAAGAGGGAACAAACCACGAGGCTGAGAGCAAATCTGAATGTCAAAATCGGATCAAAATTGGAACCCGCCCGTGGATTGAAATATCGAATCTGGCCTATTTTAAAAAAAGCTCAGAACAAAAAACTTGCTACTCTAAATCAGTTTGCAATTAAACGCGGGCAACATCCAGACACAAACGCTGTTGCTTTGGAAGGGGTTTAAAGATGCAGGTGGAACCAACGCTTCCCACCTGAAGACCATCTCTAGGTAAAAACCAAAATAATAATAATTAAAATTAAAATTTCGACGGCACGTGGATGTGAGAGATGCCGGAGATGAAGCAGCACCTCTGCCCTTGCAGAGATTACCATGATATTGGTAAATTCCCCATTTTTAATCTTTTGGGTGACCTTATTACTTGGGTATAAAAGAGAGTTGTTGTTTTTTATTTTCATAACATCAAGTGAACCCTAAAATAGCTCCTTTCGCTTCTGAAAAAGTTCTCGTGTACGGCAGGATGGATTTTTATGGTCTGTGTGTGTCTGTACATGTGTATACCTTGAAGAGTGACATCATGCATTATATTCTACTACTTATATTCTACTATTTATATATATACTACTTATATTCCACTATATTTTAACAGAAAATAAGCACAATCAAACGTATACTGAGAGTTAGGTATCTACGTAACTCTCTACTATTACTTACAGTAATAACTCTCTCCTAACTACGCATCCTATACATGAAATCCTCTATTTCCACTCATTTTTTCATCAACGGCCTGCTATATCAGCCTTTGCTTGGCAAAGAAGGGCCTGGGGGTGCTGGCTGACCGCGGCTGGGCATGAGCCGGCAGCGTGCCCAGGTGGCCAAAGGGGCCAGCAGCACCCTGGCTTGTGTCAGGGGTGGTGTGGNCAGTGATGGGATGAGAGGAAACGGCCTCAAATTGCATCAGGGGAGGGTTAGATTGGATATTAGGGGAAATTTCTTCACCGAAAGGCTTGTCAAGCACTGGAAGAGGCTGCCCAGGGAAGTGGTTGAGCCCCCATCCCTGGAGGTAGTTAAAAGGCGTGTCGACGTGGTGCTCGGGGACACGGTTTAGTGGTGGGCTTGGCAGCGCTACGTTAATGGTTGGACTCAATCATCTTAAAGGTGTTTTCCAACCTAAACAGTTCTATGATTCTACATGTTATAGAATACCTCACTTTTAAAACTGAACTTTTACCTCAACCAGAAACTGTGCGGGCGTATTGGTTGGCTGTTTATTAATTTCCTAATAGATTTCAGGTTTGTTTTATCCTTTTCTGAGAAACTTGCCTTTCGCCTTTAAGTGCTCTTTCCAATCATCCTTATCAGCGAGCAGAACCATTTGATCCCACGCAGGATGCCTAGCTGAGCGTGAAGATTAAAGAGCATCCCATCAGAAGGGTTCTAGTAATTACTCTACGGCAATAAGTGCAATCATGTCCAAAAGGGGTTTCTCTGAAAGGGCGAGATGGAAAACCTTTATGAGAGAGTTCAAAACCCGGGAGACTATTTTTTCTGGATGGTCCCTGAAATGGCCGCGTGCCCTCCATGTTGTGTTGGCCTTGGTGGTGCTGCCAGCTGTCACGCAAATCCTCCCTGCTCTCAAGACCGCCTTACTCCAGATTTACGATAATTTCTCTTTGCGTCCCTGAGGTTAATGTCAAATCCAATATTTATTTTTTGGAACTGGAAAAATAGCGCTTTTGGAAAAACAACAATAAACAACTCCAAAATTCCATGGAAGCTTTTTCCTTTAAGGAAAACGACATTCACTTTATCTCACAGTTTGTCTGAAAGTTTGCAAGGCTACGGGTGCTTCTTCAAAAGTTTTAAACCGCGGGTGGAATTTTGCGTCTCTTGCTGGAAGAAGCATAGCGGAATTCTTATTTTATCTACTTAATTGTTTAGTTACTTTAACACCGAGCCCACAGCCTTCTTCAGGAGACTCTTGAGCTAGGCTCGCGTCTAGTTGGGAATGGACTAAGGCATCCTTCTGGTACCCAGAACTTTGCGCAGTGCTATGGAAATTCTGGAAGAAAATTCTTTTGAGGTGTAAGTCAATCCGGAGTGAGCTCTTTTTACATCTTTTTTAATCTCAGAAACACCACTGTTTTAAGGCCTCCTATAAGAATATGAGTTTTTTCTCCTCACTGCTAAAATAGAAGGCTGAGTTTGAATACGCCTCAATCCAGCTGCGTGCGGCAATTCTGATGTTTTTAAAACAGAGTTAAAATAAATGAGTCGTGATTGCAAGAGTGCCCTGTTCCACTATTACTGGCGGCGATGGCTGCAGAGAAATGTTAAATCCCCTATGTGCAAAAACGTTTGATTCAGCCACGTGAACCCCGATTTCGTACCACGCTGGGAGCAACACGGGAGCTGCTGAGCATCCTCGCTTCCCACTGAACTCATTCATCGCTCTTTTTGCATCGCTTATTTTCCTAGGGCAAATTAATACCTTCCCTGAGTGCCTCACAACATTCAGTATGGCCCCTTCCTGATGCTCCAGTGAGGTGATGTTCTCATATCATACAAACTAGTCACAACTGGAGACTCAATCCAATGCAGGACGGAGATCTGAACTCTGAACTTCTGGCCCGTCTGTCGCGCTCTGCTCCCGTCTCTCCCCCTCTGCACACAGGCAGGCTCGGAGGGATCTGTGGAAGGCGAGATCATAGACTCATAGAATGTGATGAGCTGGAAGGGACCCACAGGGATCATCGAGTCCAGCTCCTGTCCCTGCACAGGACACCCCAAATTCACACCGTGGCTCTGAGGGCCTTGTCCAAGGGCTTCTTGAACATCGCCAGGCTGGGTGCCGTGACTGCCTCCCTGGGGAGCCTGTGCCAGGGCTCCACCACCCTCTGGGGGAA
>VZTV01048849.1:0-12412 GCA_013400875.1 Anhinga rufa
TTAAAAAAAAAAAAAAGTCTTCCACAGCAGTTCCTCCGTCAAGGCTGCACGAAGCAGAGCCTTCCAGGGTCAGGGCGAGGCTCAAGTTCCCAGCCAAGGCTGGGCTCAGCACAACGAGCCCGTGCCCGCCGGGGCGTGGAAGCCCTGCGGACCCCGCGCCGGGAGCCTCCGGTACTCGGACACGCAGATTACTGCAGCAGTGCATCACTGCAGATAAAGTAAATCCAGTAATAAATATGGAGTGCAGGAGTAGACTGCAAGGAGTAATTCACAATAGCTATTGTACCTCTCCAATTCACTGTACTCGGAGAGATTGCCTGGAGGTAGATAGTGGAAATATTAGAAGGTGAAATAAGAAGGAAGTTTCCCTAACTGAGCTGAGGACAAGCTTTATAGGCTAATGAAGGGACAGATGACACAGACAAAAGAAAAATACCACAAGAGATAAAAAGGAAGAGTTAATATATGAAAAATGAAAGCAAGCAGATTAAAAAATAGAAAGCTACCAGCACTCCCTTTGCTCACATATTATTCCCTAATTACAGATAAGAACCCAGGGGCTGCAGTCAGACACACTGTTTTAATCATTTTTATACCCTCTTCCTGCTTCTTTTGCCTTCTCTCAAGGAATCTACTAACAGCCATCACCAGAAACAGATGGACAAACAGACAGGCAGGTAACGCACCCAAGACCTCAGGCGTGCCCAGCAGAGGTACCCATAGGTATCGTCCCAGCCCGGGGGAGCTGAGGCTGTGGCCCCTACTGCTGTTCTTCTTCCATCCACCTCTCCCTCAGCTGCTCTAAGAACACAGCTACCCCCAGTTAGCTGAAGGGCTTTTAATAGCTCCCCCACCCTCCCAGATTGCTTGATGGCAGGCAGGTGAAGAGGGCGTTAAGCACGGTGACTCGTGAGGGACCAGGGATGGCACTGTCTGGGGAGGAGGAGGAGGTGGTGGTGGCGGCGGCGGCGGCGGCCTCTGAGCCCCCTCCAGGTGCAACCAAACTAGCAGCAGGGGCTGCCCCGAACCTGAGGGAAGGCGGCCGATAAACCACAGGGGTACAGAGAGTTGTTGCTCGCGTAGCTGAAATGTCTGAATGCACTTGGAAATCTCATTAGACGCATTCCCATCATTAGGTGTCTGAACAGCCTGCCTTCTCAGCCTTCTCATTGCTCTTCCTGCACCCCACTACAACAAAGCTCCCCTTTAAAGAAGTAGATATAGACTTTTCTGGGACAAAGTTGCTTGAGGAAGATGCCGCCATGCCCCAAGCCCCAGCACTTTGTTGTCAGCCCGGTGTCGCAGCCCGGGGCTGTGCCGCCCCTTCCCCGCATTGCTTCCTTCTCCAGGGAGGGGACGCCTTCCTTGTGCAACGCTAGATCGTGCTGACGTGGGGCCGTAAGCCTTCCAATGCCGAGGACAGGCAAGACCAAAAATGTTGAGACCCTGGTCCCCAGAGCCCAGTCCTGCGGCTCCCGTCCTCGCACCGCCTCACCGAGCATCCGCTTCGTGCTCCGTTGCCTGCACGGAGTTTTGCTGCCAGCCAGCGAACACCTAGATTTAAAAATTAAATACAAAGAAAAGAAAAACAGCTTCCTTTCCAGTATCTATTGAGTTCAAAAGGAAAATGCTGTAGATCTTCCCTATTTTCTCACAAAAATGGTGTCACTTTTGAAATGGATCACCTGGCTGCGCTGGGCTCCACGGTTGCACAGAGCTCCTCTCTCCCCGCCTATCCCCGCCAGCCTGCGCAATGCTGCCTCCCAATACCTCTCCCACCCAAAAGTCGCTCTTTCTTCTCGTGACAGGGTGTAAGAAAGAATAGGTGCAGATTTTAACCTCTATAATAGACACTAAATCACATATATTTGTTTTCCTCTATGCTGGGAAAATGTCCCCGAGGAAGCATGTTAAATTTGGGCTTTAAAAGCACCAATTTAGCGATTATGAGTTTTCTATGCTTTTTCTATTCAGGGAATGTTTGGCTTGAATACAGTATGTAGAAGAAATAAGATCAGCTCAACTGTTTTAAAGCTGATTGACACCTTGGGTTTTTTCCCTTGTAATCTGAAGCGAAAGAAAAAAATATAAAGGGAACCAGACACTCATTTAAAAGAAATTATTTCCTTGCCTACAGTCCCTGATCAGGGCTGCCTGTGCAGGGAGAATGAGATCTCATAAAAAGCCTTTCGTGGGTTCTTCTTCACATCATTTCGGTTCAGGTTTTGGTGGCAGATGAACTGTATTTCATCAGAGTTTAGAGGAAATTCAAAGTGAAGTTAAGGAAGTTGCTCTAAATGAGAAAAAAAATTCCCAACAAACCCTTTCATTCTAGCTTAACATATCAGCCAAATCAGGAAACAGCTGTAGCAGAAATATTGTTTTTAATAATCAGAGAAAGCGGCGGAGGCGCAGCTTTTGTTGGAACAGTGACCCCCAATGGTGAGAGCGACACGGCTGTGGAGGATGAGGAGACCCCGGCCAAGGCGGAGGAAGGGGGTCCGGCCGAGGCCGAGGCCGGGGCGTGCGGCGAGGCCCGCTGGGCCCATCGCGTCACAGCCCGCAGCGCCCACCCGCATGGCCCTCGCCCCGGGCGTCGCGGCGGAGGCAGCCCCGAGCCCCGAGCTGTGTGGGGAGACGCAGGCTGGCGGCCTGGCGCCCGTGGTGGGCATGGAGCCCCCCGACACCTCGAGTCCAGCTTCCGCTAAAGCTCCTGTTGCCCGGGGGGATTTTGCTGGGTGCTGGGGTGACACGCAGGCCGCGGCGCCCTGCTGAGGCCGGGGAAGGAGGCGTCGGGCCCGGCTCTGGCGGGGCTGGCGGGCGGCTCCCCCGGGCCCCCCGGCAGCCCCAGTCTCGGTGGAGGCGCTGGGCGGTGGCGGGAGGTGGGCGCCGGGCGCAGGGCTGCACAGGGTCCCGGCGTGGGAGGATGGGGCGCCCCGACGCCAGGGCACGCACCCTCGCGGGGCAGGCGGCGGGGGGATCCTTGGGACAGCGCGCCGGGAATGAAACGACAGCGCGGTGTTCGAGAGAAGTCCCGCAAGACGGGTGCCAGGGTCTCGCTGTGTGCTCAGCCGCTGCCGGGAGGGCGAGGGGGGCCGTCTGACGGGAGTGGGGGCCACGATGGCTCGCGGCGGAGCGGGTGAGGTGGCCCCAGGAATGGCCCTGGGTGGGCTCCGGGCGCAGAGGCTCTGCCGGAGGCGGCCCCGACCCGGGGTCCCCAGCCTCGCCCAGAGGCCAGGTTTCGTGCTGGTGGGTGGGGGCACAGAAACGCGCCGTTGCTCGCCCAGTGCGGCGAGCGCACGGCCCGAAGCCTGAGCAGCGACGCGCGCCCGTCTGCCAGCGCGGCGTCGCAACGTGTTTGGGCCGTTTGGCCGGGGTGGACTGCGAGGGCGGCGGGCGAGGAGCGGGATGTTTCCCGCTAATAAAAAGGACATGGGACGTGATGTTGCGATGGCTGCGCCCAGGAGGCTCCGTCTGGCCGCTGAAGATGTCTGTCTTTACAGCGGCAGAACTGGAAGTGCCTGATACGCTAGGTGCAAGATATTTCTTTTCTTTCTGGTCAGTACTCATAGTCTTGTGGTTGAACGGTTTGTTTATCCTGACAGAATGTCATCCAGCTTGGCTTTGATTTTGCAAATAATCCACCTCCAGCTATGAATGCTCTCACTCCGAGATAGCCTTAACTTTTGTACTGCCACAGGGCATGGGATGATTTCATGATGGTTAAGGGGAGATGAAAGGATTTTTGCCCTTGTCCTTTTCTCTTGTTTTGAGAAGTAAACAATAAAGTTTAAGCCTTCCCACGGAAAATTTGTAAAAATGTGAGAAGACAGTAGAGACCAAATAATTATCCATAATCAATACAGTTAAAGTCAATGGACTCTGCGTGTCCTCTTCTAATAGACTTAGTTCTGGGCTGTACCTTGACAGTTTATTTAGAAATATGAACTCTGTAAGGAATGGCTATTTGACTATGTAATCTTGTTAAACTCATAAATTCAGTTGGTCTGAAGTCTATATCATTGAAGCCAGCTGGAACTAAATGTTTTGATAGCTAAAAAATGGTTCATTGAAGAAAATTCTGAAATAATGGGACTAATAAGTTGCCAAGAGAAATTTTTACATGGGCCTAAGTGAAATTATCGTAAGGCAAGGGGAGAAATTTTTGACCCACATCTTAAATTCTTGCTTAGTCAAGTTATGCAGGCAAATAGATTGTATAATGGGACATATTTATAAAATAAAGCTGATTAGTGATGTTGGTGTCTCATACAACCTACGTCCAGCATTAAATCAGATTAATTTATAGATGATTTTGTTGATGAGCACACACTGATGCTCCCATGGTGTGAATTTCAATAACTTGCTTTCCTCTTTGGAATCCATAATTCTATTATTTGAGACACTTCATTGTTATAGATAACACATTTTAAGTGATATTATTTATGCTGTTTCATCTTGTCACTTAGGTTCTTGCTCTTGTTCATTAATGTATTGTGCTCCTCTCTGTACAAGTGGGTGCAGTGAGAGCAATTGATTTTAAGTCCACATAATGACTGATGATATCACGCATGTTTACCACTTTGACACTGCAGACTAGATGCTAATGCTGCAGAGATAAACATGATGTCATTTTATGCAATTAAACACTTAATATACAGCAGGTAATGATTTGGTAAGCTTGGCACATGCAAGCAGTGGCTTTTAATCTTATTAACAGGGGTGGGATGACGCCACAAGTGATATACACAAACCCAGTCTGTATCAATATAAAAATCTTTTACGGGCTTGGGTCATTCTGCTGTGATAGGCTGAAGATACCTAAAATATGTCCCTAGCAGCTCGTGAGCAGCTTTTATAGGATGTAGGAAAAGATGTCAGATTCGGACCAGCCTGAAAACAAGCAAGCGTTCTCCACGTACCTCTGTCCTCTTCCCGTGCTGTAGCTGCAAGCGGGAAGGGGGGATCACTCACGGACCGCTGGCACCGCACACGCTCCAGGGTACACAAGCACAGGGTGAACCACAGCGCGCCAGTGTCCCACCGCCTTCTCTAAACCTCTTTGGCCCTTCTCATTGCTAGGGTGTCCGTGTATGGCAGCTGCTAGGTGACAACAACATCCACGCGGCGGATTTAGGACTGAGCATGTCCTGCTCTCCAGGGGAAAGTGTCTCAAAAATGCCCCTCAATCTGCCGGACCCGCTGCGGTCCTGCCCCTTCTCTGGAGCAGCGCGTCCTCTGCTCCTCCGTGCAGCTCTGGTCTCCCTCCTACTGCAAATGCTTTCAGCGGCCAAGAGCCGCTCAGCGTTTGCCTCGGCTCCACAGATGCGGTAGCAAATGGTGTCCTTCCACAATAGTCAATATTTCCCAGCTTTGACAGATTAGCTGGAGTAATCACAGATTTTATGTGGCACAATTAACATATCTTTTCTTTATAGCCCTTGCACATGAATTTGTCTGTGATAAGCAAGGTCAAGCTGTGCACCAAGCCAGCACCATCCTCTGGGGCAGGTCCCACACTTGCACCGCTGGCTGGCAGGAGCGGTTGGCAGGCAGCCACGCGCCGGGTTGCTTCGGTAGCTCAACAGCGAGTTGACTGCAGCACAGGCTTCTCCAGCACTAGTAGAAGTGCCGCCTCTTCCCCGTGGTTGTGTAATTTGGAGGTGGCAGGTACAGCTTTTAAGGCCTCCTCGTTTTATTACTGGAAAAGCAGGAAATTCAGCAGTGAAGAAGTGGAGCGGGCTGGGGACGGGAGAGGGCCCAAGGCACCATCACAGCTGGCACTCCACGGCCGGGACTTGGCTTGACTGGCACATCACAACATGGAGCAAAGCTCCAGGAACACAGAGGACAAGATTTACAAAGCCATCTCCAGATGCTGAAATAGAAGACCTGGCTTTCTAAAGGGGAAGAAACAACACAGTGGTTCTTTCCGAATTTCTGGAGTCTCATCATTTTTTGGAGAAATGCTTGCAACTAGAGATGCTCCAGCCAAAGGTGGAGATGAAGGAGCCGAGCAAGCTGGAACTCACGGGACAGATCCTGTTTTATTAAGCCCCTGTGCAGTTCGGTCTCTGTGGGCACCTGGGCCCCTCTCCCTCCTGCAAGAACTGCAGTTGCTCTCCCGTGCTGCCCTTTCCGACAGATCCCACAGTCTCACTGACCTCTGTCATGGCTTGCCCCTTTCCCACTTCCCTGAAATCAATTACCTGCTCTGTGCTGCTCCATATTCATCAGGGCTCCAGCCATTTGACCTGCAGCCCCCTGCTCCCTCTCCAGCCGGAGTGCTGCTTCCAGGCTTTGCCGAGGAATGGCTCTGTCTTCGCTAATCAAGCAAAGAGGGGTCAAGCCAAGAGGGATGCTGGGGGGGCTCCTGGGCTGGTTCTGCTCTGCTCTGGGGTGCAGTGGTGCCTCCGCCTTGCTCCGGAGCAGCAGCAGTGTGGGGCTGCTCTTGTGTGAGAGCAGAGGTGCTGACTATGCCCCGTGGTGTGTCTGGCCGTAGTGCATCATGTGCGCCTTGGTGGGAGAGGATGCTCCTGGAGAAGGAACAAAAGGAGCTGAGTATAAGAGGGAGCACCGACAGAGTCAAGGACGATAGCTGGGCTTCACTCCGAACGCCTGGAGCAGGGCCGTCCTTGCTCGTCGCAGCTGTGGGTGCTTCTATGGCGCTGGGTGTCCCACCAGCCCAGGGCTGCCCAGGGCAGGGGCTGGACCTCGCCATGGGCCACCTTAACCATTGCTGACCCTGCACGGCAGAAAGTGCACAGCCCCTAAATGGGGCTTTCCCCACTTCTCATTTCGCAGGCTGGAGTGATCTGTGGGCCCCAGGATTAACCCCAACAGCTGCCACAGAGAGTGTCAGGCTCTGTGCTTCATGTATTCTTCAATAAAACAGTATCTGTGTGCCAGGGGACGTCGATCCATGAGTAATTCAGCAGAGACGGCTGCAAAACTCCCTTTGCAAAGCAACGTGCAGCCCGTGCTCGTCCGCCTGTCCCTTCCCAGGCCTCTGTGGAGGCACGGCAGGCTGCTCTGTGCTGCCAGCACCGTCCCTGCCTGCGGCTGCCCACGGCTGCCCGTGCCTCTGGCCTCTGGCAGCCACCCAGCCTCCCACTTCAGCCTGCTTGGTCCGTTCGGCTAGCCTGCTGGCCAGCCAGCCTTGCATTCGTGCCGGGGCCATGGCAGCATTTGCCCAAACTTCCTTTCCCATTGAGTGCCTCAGCATGAGCACGAGGGCTGGGCTGGCCCCAAGGACTGCTGCGGCCGCAGTGCTGCCGTCAGCATGGCTCCGCCGGGTTCGGATCTGGGGCTTGCGGGTCCCCTCGCTGATCTCTGGGGCAGAGGCAGAAAGGCGTAGAGCAGAGGTGTAGCGTGCACCGCGAGGGGACACCCACTCACCAAGCAGACCGTGGCACTGCGGCAGCCGTGTCTCTTAAATCACCGCCGAGTCAGTGCTGCTTCTGGGAAGCGGCACCGTGCCAGGGACACAGGGCTGGGGACCGGCCCCGCACCTCTGCGGAGGCTCTCGCATTGTGCCCGGTGCCTTTGTCGGGCGCCACGGGAGCTGGCCCTGCTCCCGGCGGCTGGGTGACGCCAAGAGCTGTCCCGGCCGCGGGGCCCGCGGGCAAGCTGGGCGGCAAGGGGAGACCTGCGGGCCGAAGGGAGCGGGTGGCTCCGGGGCTGAGGGCTGCCGCCAGAGACGAGCTGAACCTCCGCCACGTGGGCACCAGGCCCCGTGCTGCTCTGCAGAAGACGGTGCTGTTTCTGGACAGCGTCCCAGAGCCCGGCTGCTCAAGCACATGTCCCTGTGCCGCAGCGGGGGCCGAGGCTGGACCTTTGTTTCTCTTTTAGGTTTCCTTTCCAAACAACGGCACCAGGGCTCATGTTTGGATTTCATTTCGTTTCCTTTCCAACGTCTCTGGGACACGTCTGCGTTAATATTATAGTTTATCAACAATCAGCGCTCAAGAAATAGGCTCTCTTTGGGTGATATTTAATGAGCTTGGAAATGAGAATATGGCTGTGCTGTTGCAGGAGACAGGAATGAGAATTTTAATGAGGGTTTATGTTTAATAAAAGGTTAATAAATTTTAATTAAATTAAACCAATAAAGTTCAATATTTGCTTAGCATATCAAAGTTCTGTTTGGCGTGGTGGTGTGTGAAATGCTAGCTCACACTCTGCTAACACAAGGGTCTGCCTCCTGCCTCCACTGGCATTGCCAGCCCTGGCAGAGCAGGTAGAGGAGGAACCTCCGGTTACGGGACAGGGCTATAAGAGGCGTTTACATTTTGGCATATTTTGGAGATGGGTCATCACCAGAGGTACCAAAGGCCCTTCCCTGGCTCACAGACCCCCACGTTTGCTGGCAGCTGATGCTCAGCTACCTCCGATGTGCCAGAGCGAACTGGTGCCCCACAGAGCAATGCGCAGGTTCCTAGCTAAAAGCTTTCCTGTGTAAACCAGCTTCTAGGTTGGGGAAACCGTGCTGCTCGTTTGCTCCCTTGGAAGCCCCATGGGGTTTCATATTCGACAAACTTTTCTTTAGTTTCACGTTTAAAAAAGTGAGAGCTGTCGCTAAATTGTAAAAGATAATTTCAAGACAAGTTTTAAAGAAAATTTGAAATAAACGCTGTTCAGTTGCGAATGAGGTGAAATGGAAACCGGTGCGACACGAGCAGGTTCGCAGGGCCGTGCGGTGAGCAGCGCGCGGCACTGAGCCCCGCCGCCCGGCTCCGTGCTCGCTTTGCGCGGTTGGCTGCTGCGCCGGTGCCTCCCTGCCCAGGCTCCGGAGGGGAACTGAGGGTGGCGAGGGGCTGGGCACGGTGCTGATCCCCGAGTCAAGCACAACCTGCCGGGGCAACGAGCTGCACCAGGCTGCGGCTGCGCATCCCTGGGGGCCTCGCCAGGAGCCCAGGTGCGGTGGGCTGACACAGTCGGTGCCGCGGGCTGGACACAGGGACAGCTCCATACCCCTGCGGCAGCTCTCGGCAGCGGCTGGTAGTGACCCGGTGGCCTTGCACAGGGCCCTCTGGAGAGCTTCTGAGCACTATTCTGCAATTGTAAGCAAACAGCTGGCATGAAACATGGCTTAATTGCTTACAGGGGCCTGGGCCAGATGTGGTGCGTGCTCCCTGCGCTGGGTCACGGCTAATCAGCCTGAGAAGAAAGGGAGACGGGCAGGCTGACACAGATCCTGTGGGGCAGGAGCCAGAGCCTGGCATAGCCTTCTGCATGGGTGCAGTGAGCAGCTGGTGTGGCATGGCATGGCACCGCATGGCATGGCACGGCACAGCACAGCACGGCACGGCACGGCACGGCACGGCACGGCATGNTAGCACAGCACCGCATGGCACGGCATGGCATGACACAGCACGGCATGGCATGGCACGGCATGGCACAGCACGGCATGGCATGGCACCACATGGCACGGCATGGCATAACACAACACCGCATGGCATGGCATGGTACAGCGCGGCATGGCATGGCATGGCATAGCACAGGACCGCATGGCATGGCACGGTACAGCACGGCATGGCATGGCATGGCACGGCATGGCACGGCACCACATGGCACGGCATGGCATAACACAGCACCGCATGGCATGGCATGGCATGGCATGGCACAGCACAGCACAGCACCGCATGGCATAGCATGGCACGGCACAGCACCGCCAGAGCACTGTGCAGCCCCTGGTGTTCGTGGCCTCCCGCGGCAGCTGGCATGGCATGGCAGAGTCGCCGCGGGCAGTGGCAGTCATGGCTGTTGCTGGCCTCGGCGAGGCCGGGAGCACCATCGGCGCAATGACGGGAGCTCAGCTTCCACAGGGGCCCTCAGGGGCTCCTGCCCTGGCACACGGCACTGCCGTTCCCCCTTCACAGCCGTGGGCAACACACGCCAGCACAAAATGTGAATCCTGCTGGGTTTGCAAGAAACGGAAAAGCTCCGGGTTTATTCCAGAGCAACGTGTATGGATGAAGTCACAGCTTTGTGTCAGCTGCGGGTGCCGCTCCGGGAGCCCCTCGCAGCTCAGCCCCTCCGCTGGCTCCAGAGGAGAGTTTGGGCTTCAACTCTTGGTGGCAACCGTCCTCTCCCAGCATGGTGAGGGAGAGTGGCAGGTGGGGAAACGATTAAGAAATGTTATTAGGAGGCTTCACAGGCAATAAATGTATTTCTTCTAAAAGAACTGGAGGAATATTTGGATTATTACATTTATTAGAGTGCTCAGCAAATGTGTTACACCCATATGACAAATAAATGTGATGGTTTCAGATTTCATTAGGCAGCCCCGGGCAGCTGTGCTTTGTCCCAGCCACAAATGAGCAGGGTCTCTGTCATGATTCCTTAATGGTCATTTTTGCATCAGTAGTAATGAATGCGCCGAGCGTGGTTGTTACATCCCTTAACTCTCGCCCGGCGCCGGGGCCGTGGCGCGGGAGCTCCTGGGCTCCGGGCGCAGCTGGTGGAGGCGGCAGCCCCGTCGGCCTGGAGGAACCACGCGTGGGAGCTGCTTTGCAGGATGAGGCGTCTCCGCCGCCCCTAAGCAAGATGGCAGCGAAGGGGAAGGAGCTCTGGGCGCCCAGCCTCGCCTCCGCCGGCCTCGCTAGGGCTCGGGGCCGGATCCTCACCCACAGGAGCCTCCCTGTGCCGGGCCAGGGCTGCCGGAGCGCTGCACTGCCTGCCGGGGCAGGAGCGCAGGAGAGCGGGGGGGTGGAGAGGGACAATAATTGCTCTTTTTTTTTTTTTAAATTTACTAGTGTCAAAAGCAATCTGAGCAGCGGATGCATATATTTAAATTAAAAGTAATTAAAAATGTGCTGCCAGAAAAATGCATGATGGATTCAATGTAAGAAAATGAAGTAATAAAATACTTTATGGATTAACTCATATCAGACTGTTTTGCAAATTTATTTTTCATTATGATACATCCATATCAGATAATGTCTGAATTTATTATGCTGCCTTCAGGCAGGCAGTGTCTGAAACCTTCGCAGCCCCATTTGGGTCCCGGTGACTGGTGAGCAAGGTTTCTGTCATCATTTCTTAGTGGTCACTTCACCTCAGTAATAATGAACGAGTCAAGCAGGGCTGTTATTTTCTTTAATCTCTTTCCTCATATTAAAAAAATACAGCCAGCCACATCATTATTGCAGCAGGCCCAGAGGACTATTTCCAGGTCATTACTCCAGTTCGTCTGAGCGTCTCAAGGTCCTAAAGGGTTTGGGGTTATATGCAATAAGGCGTTCGTCGACAACATTTCCCTTGAGCCCTAGGTGTTAATGAGAAAGATTTTCCATGTGGCTGTTAACACTGTGCGGTTTAAAAAGTCACAAAGAAAATGGGATTTCCTACTTCAGCTTGCTGTCTCATTGTGGATCTTTTTGTTTGCATACCGCAGGAGGATATTTACCTCCCTAATTGCCTGAATTCACACGGTTATTTTTCTAGAGGGGGAATCGTAACTGTGTGCAGGGTAGATTTCCATGAGCCAAGTTTGAAATTTTCTGGTTTATTCACTTTTAATTGTCCCTGTATTATTCTGAAGGAATGGGTTTTTTTTCCCTTCCTGGACAGAAGAAATGTCAAACTGCAAACCTACACCAAGGCTAACGCCACCAAAAATTCCATTTTTTGCCCAAGACAGAGGCCCGACATAATAATAAGCACGTGAATGTTGTAACAGGGTTATAGATTGCGGTTTGGTGCCTCCACGCCGCATCTCATGGGACAGCCCAGTGAAGCAATTACACGACTGGAGTGTGCTGCAGAGAAAACATGAGACTAAATAAGACCGTACAGGGCTGAGTCCCAAGCCCTGGTCAGGGGCACGGCCACGCCACGGCCCCCGCTGCGGGCAGCCTGGGCTGCGCCGGAGGCCATCGCCAGGGCCTCGGGGCTGCGCAAACAAGCGCTGCCTTGGTGCGTCGCCCAGCTGCTGCGGCAGGGCTCCCTGCATCCCTCCCGCAGCGCCGGGGCGATGGCGAGGCCCCGCGCCGAGAGGGGCTTCGGGGCGCCCGCGGCCAGCCCAGCCCTGCGCTCGGCTCGCTTCTGGAGGGTGCCCCGAGCCCCCGCCGGCGTGGGCGAATGAGGGGATTTCGGGACTCAGAGCCTTAAACTTTCTAACCCAGCTTTTCACAAATATTTTTGTCTGCTCAGCATCTTCAGCTGTTTACCAAACTAGAGCCCACTACACTTGTGGTGTGCTTTTAGAGCTGCTATGAATTTCAAAATGTGTAAAAATGACAAATATTAACAAAAGCATTGATTTTCCTATTTATTTTTATGCGTTTTATTAACTAAAACACTTTAAAGTGTAACCACTGTGTATTAAATTTACTCTGCAATCTTGGATATGAATCTCAAACAATAAAACAAATTGAATTCTTTATAAAGCAGAAATTTAGAAAAAAAA
>VZTV01048852.1:0-11126 GCA_013400875.1 Anhinga rufa
TGGCAAATTCCTTGGACGCTCTTATGAGCTGCAACCAATGCACAGGGAGAGTGGGGCTCCCAGCAATCTCCTCCCCCTGAAAGCACTTCATTCACATTTGGGCTGGAAGGAGGTGAAAGGAAAGGCTATGCACATGTTCAAATGCAGGGGGGCCCTAGTGCACTGGGGGCTTGTATCTCTCCCCAAAACCCTCCCTGCCCGGCAGGCCAGGGGCAAGGGCACGCAGGCTGGCCAGGGTCTGGGCAAGCAGCTGAGCTGCGGTCAGGCTGCTCTGCAACGGCCATAAATCAACGGAGATGCGTAAGCAAGGGAGGGAACAAAGGACGTGGAGAGGTGCCATGGCATCTGGCAGGGGAGGGTTGCAGCGGCTGCGCCAGAGGATGAGGAAAGCCTCTAACCAAGCCTGCAAGAGTCCCAGCCCCACATCCTGCAAGGGGAAAAGAGCTGGCCCTGCTCTCCGCTGCCTCCCCCTCCAGCCCAGCCCCCAAGAGAGGCCCATGAGCAAATGCTGCCATCCTGGCCAGCAAGGGGCACATGGGGACGGGGGACATGAGCGTGGCATCCTGCCTTGCCCACAGCCCCAGCAGTGCTCCCGGGGTGCCTCTGTGACACACTGCACTGGCCCACATTGATTTTCTACCAGGCCACAGCAAGCTCTGGTGCATTTGCTCTTAATTCCCAGCACTAGGAAAGATGCAGACTGCGAGGCTACTACAGCAGCCTGCTTCCACAGGCAGAAGGAAACAAGCTACACCAGGGCTGGATAAAACTCTTCCTTGAGCTTAACTCAGGGCAAGACCCTGCTGAGCAGCAGAGCACAGCCTGGGGCTGATACCCTGGGGTTGCCCCTGCTCAGGCTGCTGGCAGGGGAATGGATGGGGACCATAGCAGGATCTGACAGGGCAGCTCCCTTCTTACCCCCCTGTGCTGGGTGCTGAGACCCCTGCTGCTCGGTGGAGGAGGACGGTGCCTGCCATCGCTAACAGAAGGGCTGGTAAAGGCGCTGACCTGTTGATAAGCAGTTATTTGTCTTGTTGGTAATAAGCTATTACTCATTACCTCAGCTAGACACTGCCTTAAAGGAGGAAACATCTGATCATCTTTTAATAAACACAGTTGGCTCCTGCGAGGCTCCTGCAGCTCCTGTATCTATAAAGCGCGCCGAGACGCATGGCTTATGCACTATGCTATGAGTGCTGCTATGAGTCACAGTCTGGGAAAGGGTGTCAGAATCATTGCTCAATAAATAGAACAAAGCAGGGAAACCTTGGGTGGGCAGGGATGGCACAGCCCTGCTTCCTTCACCACATGGCACTGACCTCCTAAGGATTTCCTTGTTGGAGACTAAAAGAGAGATAAAAATGATTTCCACATTTTCTCTCTTCATCTCAAATCTCCCGCAAAAGTGCTGTGAGAAGGAACACATCCGTTGGGCATGGGGTTTACCAGCGACAGGCTCTGCTTCCACGGGGTTGGGGAAGATTAACACTGCTGCAGGCTGGCTTTGCTGGATGGGAGGGAAGGAGAGCACTGACCTGCAGCTGGGTGTTCCCACGGGAGCCAGGTCCCTGCACAGGATGCCCAGGGTCGGGAGGACATCGCTGTCACTTTGTCCCTTCCCAGAGTCCCAGGTGGTCACAGAGAAGGGGGAAAAACATTGAGCCAAGCAGATAGGGAGCAAGGCTAGCTCTCCCTGCTAATGTAATCACACATCTTCTCCTGCAGCTTTACACCATGCTCCCTCCGCAGAAGAATGAATCCTAGATAATGTCTAGTAGTTACACACGTGGAGCACAGCTACCAAAAAACTGCCTGTGTCTCTTCAGTGCTGCAAAGCCTTGCTTTTGTAAGGCCACATCTGGAAGAAATACTCAACATGAGGAACTGAATAACTTGGCTTATACAAGAGAAAATAATATGACACTCTCCCCAGCCACGAACCACACAGTTACCCACAGCGAAAGCACACACACATCTGCAGACACTGCCCTGCACCTGAACCTCCCCCCACAAATAGTGGCCAGTACCTCGGACTCCCCTGCAATCAGACATTTTCTGAATGCTTATAAGGCAAGGACAGTAACATATATTGTTTATATTTAAATAGCATTTTTGCCCCAAAACATCTGGAAGCAGTTTTTTCCTCCAGATGTTTCCCCCGATACATACCTTCCACTCAGCATCCCAGATTCAGATGTTTCCAAATAGCTTCATGCCCTTATTGAAACTGAGCAGCCATCCTAGCGACACTCAGCCTCTCCAGCACAGAAGCAGTTAATGCTCCAAGGCATCATGCAGGACACCTGTACCTGGTAGAAACTGGAGACAAAGTGGAGCCCAGTAATGGAAAAAAAAAATCAAAGCCAAAAGCTGTGTCAGACAGCTGCTGAGGAGCAGGAGGGGAAGGCAGTGCAGACAGAAAGCTCCATGTTAAAAAAAAAAAAAAAAAAAAAAAGCAGTGTGAGGACACTGCTCTCAGCTGTGTAGAGGGAAGCACTCCTTAACTTTAGGCAGTTTGTACCTTCCAGAGCCCCAGTGCTACGCAAAAGACGGTTTACAGGGAAGGCCGAGGACACACAGTACCAGTGTCCATGGCAGGGGTTACAGGGAGGTGAGCAGGGCTCCGTTTCACTGCCTAATTGCTAAAGGCATGAGGTAGAGCTTCTTTTCCTTAGCCTGAAGCAGGACGCCTGCTGCAGTGACACATCCAAGGAAGCACCAAACCCACTTTCTACTTGCATGCATCAGCTCCAGTGCACACCATCCCTCCAGCCACATCAGGGCCTCCACATCCCGCCAGGGACTGATTTACACCAGCACCACAGCCACTGGATATGTGGCTGGAAGGGGTACTTTCCCACAGACTTTCCCTCAGGCTGAAAAAGTTTTTCACCTCAGGTTTGGATTAGCAGCCTGCCATGCTGCAGCTGGCATTCAGAAGCCAGTTCCTCTGCCACTTGCTTTGACTAAGAGCCCTGTGCATCAAGGGGGCTTGATGCCCCACAAGGCTGCAACTGTTTTCTTGGAGCCACAGCATTAACCTACACCTAGCCAGGCCAGGAGTGCAGAGCCCAGCACAGCACAGCACAGCTAGAGCTAGAGCCCTGCAACTACACTTCCAGCTAAAATGCTAGTAGCTAGGACTACTGAGGGAGGAGCATCACCCCCAACTCCCCCCAAAGTAGAAACCACCTCTGCTTTTCAGCACTGCCAGGTGTAGGTTATAGCAGATTGCCTGTGTGTAACAGCCATACTGCTGCTTGCTTGGGAGCTTTGGGTTCAGCTCATTTTGAGCTGCAGACAAATATGACTTATGCTAAGCAGCTACAACTTTCCCTTGTTTCTCATGCTGGTGATACTGTACCACAGCATAGCTGTTACACTGCTGTAGCTGGTAAGTGCCCACAGCTTTTCCAAAATATCAGGGAGGCCACAAACCCAAATTTAGGTTGCATCAGGAGCAAGACAGCAAGCTGAAGGGGGTTGTTTAAGGGCAAGCTCTCAGCCCCTGTAGCACAAGAGGCATTAAACACACCAGCTTCAGGCAACTGGCAGGAGTTTCAGATATCACCTTTTACCAAGCACAGGAAGCCTGAAGGGGAAACCTACTTTCCTGCAAAGTAGGGAGACACCTTTGAGTGTGTCCAGGAGCCAGGACCCCAGCTGCTATACCACCCCCAGTATGTCTGAAGTCATTAAGAGGTTAGCCCCAGTGCCTCCATATCTAGGTTAGTTGACACAGAAACATCCTACTAGTGCTGCAGCAGGACATGCTTCCCTCAATCCCATCTTCTGGCACAGTGTTTGAGCCAGGCTGGAGGTCAGCACCAGCACAGATGGGCCACATATGCTCTTCAGGTCAAGTTTCTCCCTCTGCAGACCTGCTTCTTTTGGGTCATCAGCATCTTCCAGGGCAGAGAACTTGCTGCTCACCCTCTCTGGAAAAGTGCAGCTTTTGCCTGGAACAGCTGGCAATGAAGAAACTAGAGGCTCTTTAAATGTGTCAATTCACCTTTAATGTTCAAAAAAAATAAATGGTATTTGAGCCATTGCAGTTATGAAGGGAACAGATCTTGCTCCACGAGAGACCATGAACAGGTTCACATTAGACTCATGCTTGGAAAAAAGAAATAAACCAAAACCCAAAACATTCTCCTTTCAGATCCAGAGTGGAATTCTGAACAGACAAGACCACAAGAGTGCCCTGGACAGTCCAAGGCACATACCCCAGTGCAGACATTTCCATCAACATGAAATTATGATAGCTACATTCTTTCTAGTTACAACATTGTTCTATCAATATTACAAAATTAGGCATACTTTGGATTTTGCACAGAGACAAGAAGGACTTTTACTTCAGGAAGTAGTCAACCTGGGTCATCAAGTCATTTCACAAAGAGCTCCCTTTACTCTGCCCTTTCTCCCCCAGCAGTGATAGATTACCAACACCAAATTAATCTCAGACACTGGTTAGGCTCACTGGCCCAGTGATACTATCTATACATTAGTTAACAAACCAATAAATAGACCATATGACAAGCACCAGATATTTACTTGCCATCACACAGCATTTCTTCACACCCAGATAAAAAGAACTTCCTGCAGTGTAATCCAAGAGTCAGTACATACTAAGACAACATCACTGCTGAACCTATTGGAGACCAAGACATTTGTCTGCCTTTGAAACAGATGTCACATGAGTTTCCTTCACAAAAACATCACATGTAAGTTTAACTTCTTGGTACTGTGCTTTAAGAACAAAAGCAGATATCAGAACATGGAGGAGAGTCCTCCAGAAATAGCTTATCAGCTACAGAAAATAAAAAAGGAGACAGTGGCCACTTACAAGTCTTCCACATGACTAGCTTTCTTTAAGGAGAGCATCAAGTTAAGGCAGCATTGAGACAACTGGCTAAGAACATGTCAAATAGAGCTGTTGTCAGTAGTCACCAATTTGATATCCTATTCCATTTCAGGGACAGGCTACGTGGCTTTAGGTCTCAGCATCAAGGTCTAAAGACTTCAGCCACAGGATGCCACTTTCTGTGGCAAGCAGCAGCTCAGGGGATGTTTGTTGAAGTATTCTAGACCAGGTTGAGTTGCTTACAAGTCTAGGTCAATGCTTCAGCAGAGCCAAAAATACAGTGATGGGCACTAAAAAGAACACCGAGGGTGCCAGCTGCAAGTCTGTTTATCACAGTCCAAGGTGGAGTTCAACTTGTGTGTGAAAGCCACATAATCAAGAGCCACCCCATCAGCTTTCAGGGAAGGTCTAGGTACCTGCACTGAGGTTACTGGGAGAGCCAGCTCTCTACAGTCTGCAGGGTGGGTAGAGGCTCACACTGGCTTTGCTCCTCGTTACAAGATTAACAGTCTAATAAAACTCAGTAAGGAAGTCAGGGTCTTTTGGCCTGCCCAAAGAAGTTTTCCCAGCCTCAAAGAAGGAGTTACCACTGAGGGTGCTGTTGTGGAATGGTTTTATTTCTTCCCACGTAAAGGCCATTGTTTAAGCATTTACAGGTTTCCTAGTGCAATACAACCAAAAAAAAAGCAGTAACAAAAAATGCCGCCTTCTTCCCAGGCAACTAAACAGAAGTAGATTTTTACTGCAACATATACACATTAAATATAGTATACAGTCCATGCAGCGGCATAGCCATGTTAAAGGGAGTCGTGGCTTCAGCCATCAGTGCATTACAGTCCAAATTTCACTTGCTCCTACTTCCTATCCAGACTTGAAGAGAAGAATTGCAACCTGACCCAAGTAAAAATAGATGAAGTGCTTTGTCTCATGTGTTACATAGCTGCCAAAGTTTCTGCCAACAATGCAGTGCCAAGTTGGGTTGTATTTCTTGTCAAATTCCTGAAGAAAGAGAAGAGAGGCATTAAGGCCAAGAAAGCCCACATGAAAATAGTTCTAAGCACAAATTCTTAGCTGGTTCTGTTCACGCACTATCCCCTCTCCTCCCACCTGCAGCATCTTTAGATTCCCCACTGCAAGACACTATTATATTAAGCAAGTTAGTGACTGACACAACCACACCTCTGTGAGGTATTGTTTGAAGGATCCAACACAAGCAAGTCATCTCCGGGGACTCGGAGCACCCATCAGCCCTGGGTAGAATGAGCAGACCTAAGAGCTCTCCTTCATACAGTGCTATTCAAGCCCTGCGTGTAGGCTAGCTCAGGGGAATATTTCTCCTCTCCCATTCCAAGCCCACTCACAAAAAATAAAAAAAGATTTTGGCATGTCTGCTCCAGCAAGGCATTTGAGCTTAAAGGTCACCTAAAAAAGGAAGGAGAAGTCTGGCTTATGCTGTTTGGGACTCTTCTTCACATGAATGGGAGAAAATCCACATTGAAAATGAGCAGGTAAATTCATAGGCCAGACAGCACATGAAGACCTAAGAGGTCAGAGGTGAGCAAGCTGAATGCTGGCTTAAGAGTCAGTCTTCTCCTACCCAGCAGGTAAGACAGGGTTAAAGACATTTTCCTCCCTCTAATTAATACACAACTCCTAAGAACACCCTTCCCTCCCCTGAGACAGAGCCAGAAGAACAGACTCAACATTCAAGATTAAAGCATGTTTTAGTCCTCAGACAGCAGCAAGACAGTTTGAGTTCTTTGCAGGTAACCTTTGAAGCAAGGAAAAGCTTTCTTGCCAGGGCATGAAGGTGCATCAATCAAATTGCTTCCCTCCTCCCAATACACTCTTCAGGAAATAAAGGCCAGCTTCTTTTTGAGTGCTTTCTGTTGCTCTCACTCACTTTACAGGCTGCATTGCCCCAAGCACTTTGAGCTAAGTCTTGCCTCCAATCAAAGTGATCTCCAAAGTTAGGAGACACCTTTGAATCCTTTACATTCAAACTCAGTTTACAAACAAAGCCCAAAAGCTAGCCCAGGTGCCAGGACTGCATTGCCTATGAAGTCATACTTCCCTCCTTCAAAAGCAACCTTTAGGAGAAGTGGCTACAGAGGGAACTGACAGCTGCCCAGATGCCATCAAGCATGAGACTCAAGTTAATGGGCTCCTGCAAATGGGGAGACACCTCTTCACAAGCCAGGGCAGCTGCTTGCACTGTTTTTAAAGCAGCACTTTTCACAACCCTGCCAGCCAGCACAAAGCCCCATCCTCCACACCACCCACTCCAGAGCCAGGAACACAGCAGACAGAACCACACATGCACAGCTGCCCACTTTGAGTGAAACAGAGTAATCCCACCCTGCACTGGTACTGCAAGTCAAACAACAGCATCTGTGGAGCAAACCCCTAAAGAGAGACTGCAGCCAGCTCTTTCTAGGCTGGCAAATCCAGAGGGAAAGCACTCACGCTGTTCACTCAGAGCTTGCCCAAGCAACAGACCAGGCCCTGCTCTGCCATAGCCCTCCTCTGACCTTGGAGAAGTCACTCCATCCTCCTGGGAATAGCAGTAAAGAAGCAAAGAAGCAAGCATCTTCTCCCTCCAAACACACAAGTATGAAGCCTCAGACAGACACTCAGGCTCATGACAGGCACACATACTTAAGAGCTTCAGGAAGTCTCAGCCAGAGCAGCCCCCTCATCCCTTAGTTACCTTCTTTATATATGCTGCAATGTCCTTTTCTATGTTGTACTTCTCCATTGCCTGTGTAGCACAGTCTACAGCATCCTGCTGCATGTCCTCGGACATGTCCGCATTCTTGATCACAGCCTTTCTGTCAGACATTGTGAACCTAAGGCAGAACATAGATTCCTTTAATCCTTTCCCAAGAAAGGAGAAGCTTCCTGTACATCAGAGGTTGTGCTTTCTATGGCAGGCTGCATCACAAGCAGATGCTATAAACCCCCTGTTATGCCCAGGGTGAGTTTATCAGGGTAGCCTACAGTAGTCCCAGGCTAAGGTGCCCCTTATAGCTGGAACACTGTAGCACCAACACTGTCTGGAGGTTAGATCAGAGATAGCTGAACATCAGCACCTGCATTAAACACATGCAGAGAAAGCTTACTGTGGGGGAGGAGACAGGATCTGCAGAGAGCTACAACTTTCCTATACCTCAACAGGCTACAGCCAAGTTTGCCTTCCAGGTGCACCAGTGGTTTGGAGCATCATCTGTTCAGAGCCTTGCAAGTAATGGACCCCAGACTGCCTGCCTCCAGCAGGGAGGCTCAGAAAACATGTTAACAGCAGAAGTGCTTTTTATTCCACCCCATGCTAGGGGTAACAGTTACTGCTGCTACTTTAGCCTGGAAGGAGTTTTGTCCCACATTCAGCCTGTCATCATCCCCTCACCTCACCACTGCTCTGCCACTGAAACCTAGACTTCAGCTGTTCCCAAGGACAAAGCTGGTCTGGCGAGCCAGAAACAGGTTAACACCATGCTGTGGCCTAGGAACAGGGGCAGGGGGAAGCAAGCCCCACCACAGAGCTAGCACAGCTAGGGCCTGGCAAAGGAGCCTCCTTTTCCTCCCCCTGCCTGTGAACCACAACACAGATGCTAGAAACCAGCATGCTAGTGCTGCCCATGACTTTTAAGAAACTAGAAAAATGGTATACTGGAGCTGAGCATCTAGCCTCATTCACTCTAAGTTAGTTCAAGTGCTTTGTACCAGTCACTGAAGCCATTTACACATAGATCTGCCACAGCCTTTCCAGGGAGGCATTCAGCATCGGGAAGTTTCCAGTGCATTCATGTTATCCTAGAAAATGGGCATTTGGCAATCCTAGCCCTGCAGCCTTTCTTCAAGCAAAGGCCATGACACATGCCCTGGGGAAGGAGCCCCGTGCAGTCCTGCTGCTGGCTAGCACACGCCCAACACCCCTCCAGGCACCAGACCCCTTGCTCCCAAGCCACACATGAGGCCCAGTCAGGAGGCCCATGTTATCTGGGGGACTGGTCAAGCAGAGGTCTGCACTGAGAAGGACCACAGCAGCTCTTACTAGAGCATATTAAAACTTTGTGGGAATGAGCTTCTTAATGGCAACGAGTGCCTCCAATTAAGTCTGCAGAGCACCATTAAGATTCCTAAATCCTTTACATTGCTGTAAGTCTGAGTGATACTACCAAGCATGTTTTGAAATAGTGAAACACATTTTTAGCTCTACTGGGGAGTGAAGAAAATCTGCTGCAATGATCGCTTCCTGGAACAGGCCCAGAAAACTGAAGGAGTAGCTTTGTTACAGCAATTAAAGGAGCCTGCTATCCAGAGTGAAAGAGAATCCAGTTACATAATTGCAGCCCTATGATTACAATACTCCAATTCTTCACCCTGCCTGCAGTTGAAGACTTCTATTGCAACCTTAATTTACACATTGTAGATACAATGTTTAATAGAGCACTGTTATTAACATACACTAATAGCATCAGGAGGAATGACAGGAAGGGAGCTCAAACGCCAACAGAGAGCGCACACCCCCATCACAGCTCTGGAAAAGCCACTTCCAGGCAGTTTGTTCTCCTCCATGCTGTGGTTTAAGTCAGTGGGTGTTAGCCTGTGGCCCAGAAACCCTGGAAGGATAAGACATGGCTCAGAACAGCCCAACCAACTGCCTGTAGATCTGGATTCACTATCCAGGAATCTGGCAATCCCTTGGTAAAGTCTTCTGAGGGTCCAGCCCACAGGAAGAAGGAAGTAGCAGAAATTCACTCGTAGGTCATTCCTCCAGGAAAGCCTCTTCAGGGAAAGAGGGTGGGCAAGCTCTCACATCAGGCCTTCGCAAACCTCCACTGCACACCAAGTTCAGAGGGCATTTGCCATTACATAATCAGCCATGGAGTGACCTGCAAAAGCATCTTCCTTTCTCATTGTTTAGGCAAGGAGCATCTCAGTGCAGACCCATGCTGCCAAGGGCTAACAGCGCCATAGAAAGAAAACAATTATCCTTCAGTAGAGCTGCAAGCACTGGCCAGCCTGCCCTCCCCAGCACTGCACTGTTCCGGGGTACAGCATCCTTCTCAGGCCAAACACAACAGGGGCTGGCACCCAGCTGTGTTGCTGGAGGGAGGGTTCCCTGCACCCACCATGGGGCAGGGAGTGGCTCTGAGTGCAACCCCATCCACCCACCTGAACACCACAGAGCAGGGCTTCAGTCTCAGCTCATTCCCCCATGGGGTTACAGAGGCATCCTCCCCACAAAGTAGCCCAGCAGGACCAGTTACACATCTTATCCCTAAACCACAAGATCACAGCTGGCCCTCAGGGTCTTGCCACCCAAGTCTGGCCCTCTCTGAGGCAAACCAGAAAGCCCCAACACCCAACCCAGGGCAGGATGGGCCTGGGAAGTGGTAACAGTACAGCTCCAGCAGCCACCCCTTTCCCATCTCAGGGCAGGATGGGGTCCTGAGGGAGGAAGAAAAGACCACAGCCCCAGCAGCCACTCCAGAGCAGGATGAGGCCCTGGGAGGGGCATTAGGGCCAAGCCAGCACCCGACCCTTCCCTCACCAGTGTAAGGATGAGGTTTTGGAAAGAGTATGAGGCCCAAGCCCAACACCCAACCACTCCCCCAGGAGGACAGGATGGAGCTTTGAGGGAGGGGGATGCTGCCCAAGCTCAGCACCCACTCCTTCCCTCACCAGGACAAGGCATGGCTTTGGGATGGGGATGAGAGAAGCCCCCCACACCCACTCTCTCCTCGGGCAGGATAGAGCCTTAACAGTGGGACAAGGCCCAAAGCCAGCACCCACCGCTTCCACACCAGGACAGGATGGGGCCTGAGGACGAGGCCCAAGCCCAGCACCCCCCAGAGCAAAAGAGGGCCCTGGGAAAGAGGTGCGGCACAGCCCCTTCCCCACCAGGGCACAAGGGGGGCGCGGGGAGGCGCTCCCCGGAGCCGGCCGCATGTGCGGGCCGGAGCCCTGCGTGACCTTCACAGGGGGGAGCCCCGGGGGCACCCGAGGCAGCGGTGACCTTGCCCAGAGCGGGGCCGGTACCGCACCGGCAGCAGGCCACCGGGGCGGGGCGGGCTCCGGGCGCCGCCGGGAGCCACACACGGGGCCGGAGCCCCCCGCCCACCCGCCGGGGCCGCGATTCCCTCCCCATGGGGCGGCCCCGCCGCCGCCTCACACACGGAGCCACCGGCGGCCAGGCGAGGCGCGGAGGTCCCCGCCGCCCCGGCCCGGCGGAGGGCGTCGCTCACCTTCACAGTGA
>VZTV01048854.1:0-16584 GCA_013400875.1 Anhinga rufa
AGAACTTTTTCTTCTAGCTCAAACACTTCTGATGTTTACCCAGACACCTCCAAATGGGGCTAGCTTCAGGACTGACAGAAATAACACACTAAAGCAGGTTAGAAGTTCTGGTCCATGAGAGGGAAGCCCACAAAATAAATGTTAGAACACTTGGTCCTAACCACACCGCACCCGTTTCTGTTAATGCAAATGAAACAGAGATCTCAGTGTTTCCCCAACAGCTACTCATCCCTCGGTTTTTTCCATTCTGACACTGAAGAGAATATGCCATAACATTTTTCAGTATACACTGAATAAATTTTCCACAAACACTTTAAATAGGCAAAGCATTGGCATGCAACACCTTCTGCAGTAAAACTTAGTCTTGCAGTGGTTGTTAAGGTCTGTCTCTACATTTTCTAAGTGGAAACAAATGTTAGCTTTATAATCCCCGGTGGCTTCACAACCCTGCACAGGGCTTTGGGAGAAGTAGGAGATTTTTCACATAAAAAGTTCATATGCTTTTATATGCCTTTCAATTTTCAAGATAAGTTGTTGGAACAAGTATTTTTAAATGTCAGTTTTAAAATACAGTCCCAAGAGAGAAACCCTTGTCTGTAAATGAAAACATACTTATAAGCTGTAACTATTTTCAGACCATTTCTGAATTGACATTCACTGTCAGTAATAGTCATCATACGGCAGGAATTATAACCTGTTGAGAGAGGTCACGTATACTTGATAGTCTGCTTTTACTGCAATTTTTTTTTAAAAAAGAGTGTTCAAGAATGACGTATTGTACCACATAAAAATGGAGGAAACGTAACGATTGCTAGTTCAGGAGCTGAGGAGGATAATGCACTCTGGCAACCCCTCCCCATGAAATGCTGCACGTGGATTTACAGTTCGTATGCGAGGATAATTTAGGGACCTGAACATTTGTTCTTCTCTGGCACTCGCCCAGAAATGAGAGTGCCCACAGACCACGCGCCACGGGGATCTATACGGTATTGATTCCTGCCCCCTGAAACACCTTCTGCTGCGGAGACAGCAGTTTCTGAGGGACCAGTCTCCAGGTCACGTCACCGAGGTAATTGCTAAGGTCCTTTTCGTTCTGACACTAGGAACACGTCTGCATGTAGTTCTTTCCTTGCGATTTGATCTCGCACTCTCCTTCTGGCCCCGAGACACTTTTCCCATCTGCTCATACAGATGGCACATTCAAGTGAATTTAAAAGAATGGTTTTCCGCAATTTTTCCTTTTCTCTCTCTCTCTCCTCGGATTACATGGTTCTAGACTAGCAGGGAGTGTTCTAGGGATGCCTATTCAGAAAGAAAAAAGCACCAAAAAGAAAAAGAGTATTGCTTTCTTACACATATGATTTAGAGGAGAAAAAAAACCTGTTCACAGAATGGCTAATGCAATCGCCTGCATTATAGCCTAAAGATCAGTGATAAGCACGGCTTAAAAGTGCTTTCCTGCAGATACTTACACACATCCCTGGAGTCTGGAGAACATATCTGGAAACACAAAAACCCCAGGATTTCTTCTAACTTACACTACTTTCTCTCTTTCTAAGCAGGACTGAATATTGTTCCAAGAAAAGGTCTCCTCAACGGCTTCACACATTGAGGGCCAAAAGAAATTTAAATTTTCAGAGGAATAAAGAATAGAAAATAGACCCAGGAGATATGGGAAAAATATTAGAAAAATAATACTTGGATTTTAGGAATTTAGGCAATTCTTGTTTCTCAGAAACAATTTTACCATTTTGTAAAGCTCAATAACAGAATATGATAAAACAGTGGGTGAACAAAATCAACTATTCCCTTCATGGAAAGTGCATTCAAAAATAAAGGAACGCTTTCTGAAAAAAAAATAAAAAAAATCAGTAAATCAAGATATTTAAGTGGAATGAAAAATAAGCCCAAGTACTTGCAGCTTCAGATAAATCACTTGCTAGGAGAAAACCCAAAAATGCTCCTTTCATTTAAGAAATAGTATTCAACGTCTTACAGTAATGTTCATAAAAGTGTAAAAGAAAAAACTTCGTCTGTACAATCACAAGAACAACTAGAAAGCAACTATTTGTGACTGACAGAAATAGGGGAAATAAGTTATTATTAATTCTTAACAGAGATAATAAAAATAAATAACATTTATTTTTCTTACTCATGCAAAGCCTGAAAATTTCACTCATAGTCTCTCTGACCCTGCTCCTACTTATAACATCCATCTCGGATTTTACCAATTTTAGATCAAAAATATGTGCAAGTAGAACTTTATAAATATATACATGCACTGTATTTATATACCAAATATATATGTCATATATTTAAGTGTATGTGTGTATATACATCTTTAACATCCATCTCATTAGCTGAGTCTTGATGAGAGCATTCTGAGATTTTACCTATGTCCTTCTCAGATGAAAATTTCCATTGTCAGATCACCACCTACCAGCTAAAATGATATGATAAAAGACATTACATAAGGGAAATAAGATAGACTGCTGTAATACTAAATTATGCTAATATTTAAAATTCAATTCAATTCAAGATTAAATGTTTGATGACCTCTATTTGTTTTTGGAATATGAAATACCCTTGGAGCAACTTAAACTATTACACGGTTCTATAGCTGATGGAGTTTTTCTTGCTAATAGAGAGTAAATGCCACAGTTTGTCTGTTAGGCAATAAAACACAGAATTTTTTTCACTTCATTGCAATGTAATAATCTTGGATAATAGGGCTTTTAATGGAAGAGATTCCTGTGACAAAGCTTTTTCCTTATTAAGCTTAATTGAATTAATTATTCACATTTAACAGCCACTTCATATAAAATAAAAGCAAAAGACCCTCTTGAATACTTATCCCATGCTTAAGATCTAATAAAGGAACTGAAGTAGAAAGATATCTTTGTTTTCTTTCAGATAGGGGAAGTATTTAAAATCCAACTACCCTCCCTCCTGCTGTGGATGGAGGTGTTCTGAAATGATACCATTCCAAATCCTACAGCAAAATGCATCTTTAATCTACGGGTTCGTAATTGAAAAAGATATTTATGACAGTCAGTGATCTCCTCTCTATTCCAAAAATTGCATCTTTCCTAAAATTGGCTCATTTTGTGAACAGGCTGCTATGTAGGAAAAGTGGAACAATGTGATTCTAAGGAGAATGGAGCAGATTTGTGTCTATAAAACAGCTATCCCAAGGTGCATATGAAGCTGGCATTTTATAATTCTTCATAATAATGCTTGGCACTTATGTAGTGTTTTATGGGATCAAAGCACTTTACAAACTAATTAATTAATCTTCACAACACCCCTGCGGGAAGGTAGGGTTTAGTATTCCAATTTAATAAATGGAATAACTGAGGCAAAGGAGCTGTATGATTTGTTTCATGTCACAAAGAGAGTCCAGGTCTTCAGTTTATATATCATAGAAATAACAGTAGTAGTATTTCTGTGGCAAATTCCTTGGGACCTTCAGCGGAACTATTTGCATGAGTAAGGAAAACAGAATCTGGCCCATGCCTTGGGCCAGAGCTGATACCTTGTTTAAGGTTTAAGGTATCAGCTGTTTAGTTAAACAACTATTAATTCACTTAAGCAACACATTGGAATTCGAGTTCCTTTCCTTATGCTGGATCTATATTCACTGTGCAAGACAAGAGCTGGTATCCGATGTGTCCTGCCCTAGGATTTCCCAATAACACACTTTGGGCGGTAAAGCTTCCCTGCTAATGCAGATGATGCTTCATACTCAACACTCTACTTAATAGTGCAGCATCCTTCATAGGCAATTCAAAGTTTTTCAAGTCTTCACAACAGCTACATGACTTCAATTTGAGACACTGACAGCACTTGAACTTATTTCTACTTTGAATGCCTGCACACAAGAGTTAAGGGTTCTTATAAATGTGAATGTATATACTCTAATAGCCTTGACAATTTGGACACAGAAATCCAATTCGCCTCATGTCTCATTCAAAACTAAACAACCGCATGTCAGACGGTGAATTAACTTTGGCAAGTGTTGGCAACTGAAAGTTCAGTAATTGCACCTTTGAGCGTGAGCACTAGCACAAAAAGATCACCCACTTAACGTAATGGAAATACTTGTTCACAGTACTGAGATTCTCACGTTCAAACAGTCTTACTCAAACAAATTACTTTTCTCTTACTCTTTGCAATGCTTATATATGCCCTTATTGTCATATCAAGAAATTCAGTGTTATATGTTTACACAAGAGAAACATATAAGTTTTTTTTAATTTTGGCTATCACTTCTTGTCCTTCTTTTTAACTGGGGCAAGAGAAGGTTACCGTACCATTTAATTTCTTTTTTTAGTTTAAGATAAACTTCTGAAACTTCTCATGCAAGAAAACATTTTCAATCTGAAATTCTGTGTCATTGCATGACACATTGTCTTTCCACTGGGCCAAAATCACCAGGACGGACACAGTGAAAGGGCCTAATGTCTAAGATGGTTAACATATTTTTCAAATTGTCATTTTAACATGTAAATTTTTGGCCCTCAAATTCACCACATTATGCTTTTACTGGTGATTTGATGACCCTGGCATGACACTTTCAACACCATCATGAAGATATGCACGATGTTTATAAAGTGTTGCTCGAGCTGATATGCTAGAGTGATAGAACAGCATCTCACTGTAGGGCTTTTTATGTTGCTACAGGGTACCTCATGATGATGTTTGTTTCCTTTTCTCTCCCCTGAGGCTAGCCAAGACCCCAGTTTGAGTGGGGACGGTTGCACAGCCAAGAGAGGCATCAATGTGATACAACCAGAAACACCTGCCCCCGGGCAGTTACCACCATCAGGAACACAGCATCCAAAATAACATCTTCCCCCCGACCCAGAAAAGCAGCCCAGGTCCTTTTCATTCTTTCTGAAATCCCACAATTGAGAAAGATGAAAATGCTCTATTTTTTTGAAATTTTTTGTTTAGCATGAAAGGTCATTAAGAAGTCTTTAAACAACTTCTGTCCATCATCTGGAAAGATACTTTTGTAGCAAAAAGGTAGGACAGCTCTCTCTCTCTCTCTTTCTTGCAGAGGAAGTTGGGGAATTACAAGGATATTTGAAATCTTAAGTGCAGTCCAAAGACATAATTTTAATTTCAGATAGCACAAATGATTTTATGGTCCTGAAACTGAAAAGGGGAAATTTACTTCCAAATTATGCTTAGGGGTTTAATCAAAAAATAAGCGCCATCAGGAAGGGGCAAAAGACAGACAGAAAGACAAGACAGAAAGACAGAAAAGTAGCAAAATAAAGATGTAATGGTTCAGTGAAGAATGTCTGGTGTGAACAATTCACCTCTCAAACTACATCGTAAGAAATAAAGGCATTTAGAAAGGTGATTGCTTTTTAAACTGTCCATCAGATTTTCTAGATAATAAGCTGTATATAGAAGTTAAATTGCTGAACAAGTCTATTAATACAACAAAAATGCCCAAGGCTATTTTAATACAGAAAAATGTGGGAGAATCTATTTGACTTGCAACAGTGCAAACTTCCAAGCAGCTGAAACTGAGCGAGCAGACAGCAGAAGGCACAGCTGAGACAACACAAAATCCAAGGATCCAGGACTATTTTGAATCATTGTGATGCAATTCTGGCAGCAAGAAATAAAGAGAAGACAAAGAAAGACTGTCATACCCATAATTCTCTCATTTACAGGAGATGGGAGATAGGTTATATCTGTCAAATAGTTACGAATTATTGCTAGTTGGGTTGGAAACTTACAGTCAGCAATGTATTAAATACATTTTGGCAAGTAAAACTTGGGCTTTCAAATGGGACAAGTCTATCACTTCTAAAAAAACTACTCTGTTCTACTTCCATTTGATTTTCTTTTGACTAAACAGGATGGAAATGTCACCACCTCATGGGATGCGGCCCCTGTCAGAAGTTCTGTGTATATTCTGTTTTTCAGCAAAAAAATCACTCACAAGCATAAAGCCGGCCTACTGAAGAGATACCAAAGTATACGGCACTCTTCATCATGGAATTATCAGTCCTCAGTGACTAACCCACTGTCAGAATTCACTTGTGAGGGCTGTTAGGAGAAGCATATAGAAGAGTCTGTTAATGGTGCAAAACCACACAAAGCACCTTTGTCTTCAGCCACTTCTTCAACTGTATTTAATCCTAGTATTCTAAACTTCATTTCCTCCTTATTCTGACACACAACACCCAAATGCTCTCTTCCAGCAAAGAGAGGAGTCCCAGAAAGACACCCTAAGGAAGTTACACAAAAAGTAGCAATTCCAAATTGGCAAACAGAAGGGTCTTGCTCGTCACCCTTCTCAAATCTCTCATTCCAGCCCTGGGAAAAAAAAAAACCTTGAAAAACTTTCAATCCTTCCATAGGCTGCAAAAATCAGAGAAGTGATTCCTCCCTGGAATTACATAGAGTAATCCAGAAGACAGATGAGTTTTCTGTCTGCATTTTGAAACAGATTTGATGTCAAAAGTCAGGGGAAAATTTTATTTATATATCTTAGATATCTTTAAAGATATATAAAGATATATAAAGATATATAAATATTTAAGAAAGAACAAATCTTATCTACCATAGCAACTATTTCTGCTACGTGTATTATGTAAATCATATACTTTAACATACAGAAATGTAGTTAAAGCCACAGCTTGTCCTGAGTTCTGGCTGCGTATCTTATTCAAGCTTTGCTCAACCTTCTGTAAACTCGTTGTTATCCTACATTTGAATCTTGGTCCTTTAAGTTTAATTTTCTATTTACGTTGTCAAATCACTAATAACCTATTGCAAGTTATCTTAACTACCAACTGATAGTAATTTTCCCTGTAATGGCTCTTCTTTTAAGATTGCATGTTGCAATTTTCTACCATTTTAGTGATTTAAGTATATCATCTATTGAATGTCCTGGTCTTGGCAGCAAAGAAGAATTTTCTTGCCAGATAGAATATAAAAATAATATGAAATAAAACATTTTTTTAAAACAAAGGAAGTCCAATCATATTTGTAAATATCATACTGAAATTGGAATGTGAGAAAAAGCCTTTTCCCAAAACATAAATAACTGGCAGCTATCCCTCAGAAATAAAAATTCTCTAAACCCAGAAGTAACCAGTATGTCGTGTTCTCTGTAAAAAATTGCTCACAATTCAGTTATGCCCTTAACTAATCTTAGAATCATAGGATGGTTAGGTTGGAAGGGACCTTTAGAGGCCATCCAGTCCAACACCCCTGCAGTGAGCAGGGACATCCCCAACTAGACCAGGTTGCTCAGAGCCCCGTCCAGCCTGACCTGGAATGTCTCCAGGGATGGGGCATCGACCACCTCTCTGGGCAACCTGGGCCAGCGTCTCACCACCCTCACTGTAAAAAATTTCTTCCTTATATCCAGTCTAATGTCCTGTAGCAGTGAACAGGGCAGGCTATGAGGACATCATAACTACCATACAGATGTCTACATTCATTATTAGCCTTCTCTTCCTCTCCCCGCCACCCTTCAGTGGCAGCCTAAGCCAGGTGCTTACAAAACTGCCTCCTAGTCCTTCCTGAAATTTACCGTCACAACGTTCAATCTAATCAGATCTGGCATGCATACCGTGTACGGGTTCCGTTAGGAAACACAAAAAGAACAACGTTGAGGGATCACCACTTGCTATATCCAAACTAGCAATTAAACTGCAGGGGCATAAAAGAATGGGACGGTTACATTTATACATTCTCATTTTGCTAATAAGATGAATTGAATGAATTGATTTCGTTATAGCAATCAAGGTGAATGAAACCGAATTCACAGAAACATATGTACATATGTGTATGCGTGTGTATATGTTTATACACACATGATTATAGATAGATATATAAGGAGGCAAAAGTAAAAATTTAAGACTGATATTTAAAGCAATCTCAATTCAGTAGAATGCATCTCAAAGTAAGAATATGCAACTGCAAGTATAAGGTAAAGTGAATTAATGCAGCAATAACAGTAGTGATTTTCAGAACAGTAGTACTGTACACTTTTTTTAAAATTATATGTGGAAATTAATATTAAGCAGGCATTTTTAAGATATGTGGAAATTAATACTAAGCAGGCATTAAATATATCACTTCTGTGGACACTTTAAATCACATTAACTTTGAATTAATTTCAGATGAAATATATAGTTAAATCTATTTAAAGCCATAAAAGTGAAACCTTAACATTAGAATGCTATCATTGATTGCCACATGGCCCAGCGAAGGCAAAAGCAGAATACGGCCAATGACAGAATTCTGTTGTGTTGCCAGCGTGTGTATTTGCCCCATCCACCCCAGTGTCTGAAGGCCATCTTAGCCCGAAAGCCCCACTCCGACCTATGCAGCTGAGTCATATGGCGAGGAGGAAGGATTACAAAAATTTGTCCATGGATCATTAGTAATTAGGTCATATAAGAAGGGGGTTTTGAGGATAATTATAGAACTATGGCAGGCCTATATTGATATTCAAGTTTGTCTCTTGCCCTTAGCAGAGCTCTCTGCAGTCCTCCTTGGAAAAAGGCTACGTCCTGAGCAGGACAGGCAGACAGAAACCTTACAAATTGGAAAAGAAAAAAATAAAGCTAGAAATAGACATACCTCTTTTCAAAATCATAATAATATGGCCTTTGCAACACATTTGTACCCAAACAGTGTAACATTTTGATATATATACACACATTACAAACATATGTGTACACAGATGCAGTCAACACTTCCCTAAAACAAATATACTTATTCAAATAACTGAGACCAAAGAAAAATTCTTCATCCAAACCCATTACCTATTGTGCCTCTAAATGTTTTGTTTTTCTTTTTAGCCTGATTATGTCACAAAAGCTAGAGAAAAATCCTTAACCATAATTTTCTTTTTTTCTCTTGAAGAACAAATACAGTTATGTTTCCTCCACCTCTCAGGACAGAGTGTGTGTGTGAATCTGTGTAAGAGGGGAGAGCTATATGGTGACCTGTCTACTGTATCCACTCTGAAGTGCATCTTTCTAACTGCAGCAAGGAACCTCAAGGAACCCCACAGGTTTTAGTATAGCTTAAGGTACTATGGCAGAAAGAAAGATTTTTATTATTAAACTGGCATCGCTTGGTCCCCACCTCCATGCAAGAATAATAATTGTTTTATTTAAAATAACAGCTGATAACTTTAATCTGACAGTCCCCCCAGGACTAGAGGCTGTTCAGTCACTCTTGCACTAAAAAACAAACCAGACTTCATGAATATCCTATGGTCAAAAGCTGGACCTTTTCTGGCCACGTCTTCATGTATTAGTTCTCTGTTCATGCTGCACAGTCCCTATAGCAGAACACGCTGCCTCTCCAAGAAACAAGAGGCAGCCTTCCCCTGTTTGCTGTTCACGTACATAGCTGCAGCAGCACCCATGACGGCTGCAGCCCCTAATCTCTCGTGGTGGGTAACAGGAGTACAGGGTGACTCATCTTGCTACTGCCCTCAGCGTACAATTCATTTCAGCACAAGAGAACGAAGGCAGAATTCACACCCCTCATTCATCTGGTACCAGCTCACACAGCAAAGAGAACTTCAAATGTACCAAGCAGAGTCTTAAAGGGGATGTAAGAATTGATAATCACAAATATGAAATTGCTAGGTGTACTGCAATACTCAAAAATTATTTCCTCATCTGAAATTCTTGACGTAGAAAAAAATTCTTCTAACACCTTTACTTTGGGCTGCGTGCAAGTTCTACAATAGAAACAACATAGAGGATTATTCTAAAACCATTTTGGATACCAAATTGTGATTGCAACTATTGAAAAAAATAATGCTGGGAAATAAAGGATCAAAACTTTACTAATGTTTCACCTTTTTACTTAAAGCATTAAACAGCTTTAAGTAAAAAATATACAAGATTTCTCTTTATCACATCATAAAAGATATTAAAGCTGATTTGCTATATACGCTCAGTGAAAAGCAGGAACGGTTTCACCCAAGACCACGAAGCAGTACCGACACCAATTCAGCTGAAAAAAGACAACTAAGTTCATTCTTGAAACGGTCCAGAATATTTTATGCAAAGCACTTTCAAAGTTATCTAAGTATATAAAAAAAGTACACAGTCTTAAAAATTGTGAAAATCAGAATTATTAAAAACAAAAAAGTAAACCTAGGCTTTTAGGGTTTTTGTTGGTTTTGTGTTGTTTTGTTGGGGTTTTTGTTTGTTTTTGTGGGTTTTTTTGTTTGTTTGTTTGTGTTTGGTTTTTTTTAAGCCATCATTACCGTGTTTCTTTTGGGAAACAAACAAAAAATCCAAAACCTTAGAAAAAGTATTTTTCATGAATGGTTTTAAAGTTTCTAAAGAAATATTTATTTTGCTTGATTCTTCTATAGGTTTTTGTGAGCTCTACTTACTGTCTACCAACATTTTCAAAAATAGAAATTCTTAGGGATTGTTAAAGCAGTCAGAATAAAAGTGACTTGTCACAAGCAGCAATATAAAGTCAGAAATATTGAAAACTTTAGTCTTGATAGTTCATAATTTAGTCTGAAAAATTATAACAAACATGATTTCAGAGTCTTAAATTGAAATCCATACCAAAACTTTGTTATGCTCTTATTGCGCTCACTCCGTTAATGCAAATGTGTTTTAAGTAGTTGTTTTGTATTTCACTTTACTGTAAATAAAAAGTTTCATCATTTTAAAGACCCAAGTATCTGTTGGTTCCCTAAACAATGATAAAAACAAAAACTTGCTCCCAGCCACAGCGCCAAAGCCTGAACTGCTCTCACACAGAAAACACAAGTGGACACACTACAAACTGGCAAATACAATAACAGGCACAAAAAAGTAGAATCTGTAAATCAAAATTAATTCAATTTAATTTATATATGGCAAAATGTTTCTCTACAGTTCATAAGAAAACATCTGGTCTGTGTTACAGATCTAACAATGAAACAGTTTCAGTTTCTGCCAAAAGAAATTATTATTTTTTGCATGTTTTAACAAAATTCTTTACCTGGTCTCATGTTTCATAAAAATTGCCATGCTGCTGCTCCTAAATTCACTTACACAGTGGTCACCGTGCAAGGTGGCATACTTCTGCTATGTACCAGATGTAGGTAGTTATTTCTGTTTCTTTCAGTAGCTATCACAGCCCTTTATTTTTCTTCCTTTACTTCTTAAGTAGAGAAATAATCTGTCGGCCATAAGAGGCAGCGCTACTTCTTAAACACAGGGGAAGCTCATGAGCCAGGAAAAGCTCAGATCTTTTCCACCAAGTGGAAGATGTTCTGCCTTCTACAATGAAGGATGAAATCAGCATCTTGCACATTAGGAGAATGCCTCAAAACCAAGAAAAACCTGATAAGTGAACATTTTCACACTTTCACTCCCTTTTTCTGGAGGTGAACTGTCATCTGGCATAGACTGTAAGAGTCCAGGGATCATCCAGACAAGAGGCATCAGAAGGCTGACTCCAGCTTAGTGGTGAGAGCACTGATCTAGTCTCTCTGAGTCTCAGGGACAATGGTTTCTACCTGACAGGTTATAGTGGTTTAACTCCAGCCAGCAACGCAGCCCCACGCAGCCGCTCGCTCGCTCCTCCCGGGTGGGATGGGGGAGAGAATCGGAAGGGTACCAGTAAGAAAACTCATGGGCTGAGATAAGAACAGTTTAATTAATTAAAATAACAATAATAATAATAACAACAACAACGACAATAGTAATAATAATTTGTAATTAAAAGGAAAACAACAAAAAGAGAGGGAGGAAGAAAACCCAGGAAAACCAAGCGATGCAGCTGCTCACCACCCGCAGCCAACGCCCGCCAGTCCCCGAGCAGCGATCGCTGCCCCCCAGCCAACTCCCCCCAGCTCTGTGTGCTGAGCACGACGCCACACGGTGCAGGACATCCCTGGGGTCGGCTGGGGTCACCGTCCCGGCCGTGTCCCCTCCCAGCTCCCTGTGCACCTCCGCGCTGGCAGAGCGCGGGAAGCTGAAAAGTCCTTGGCAGCAACAACCAAAACATCAGTGTGTTACCATCACATTATGCTCATGCTAAGTCCAAAACACAGCGCTCTACCAGCTGCTAGGGGGGAAATTAACTCTGTCCCAGGTGAAACCAGGACACCAGGGATAGAAGCCACCTGTCCTGGGCAAGGCACTTCCTGGCACAAGTATCACCCTGGAAATTTTCAGGTTTGGGTATGAAAATGGAAGTCAAATGCCAGAAACTGTTAAGCCTGGAATCCTAGGACAGCTTAGGACTTAGTTTTGGATGTTTGAGTTCCAACGTAGTTTTGTTCTAAACAAAAGCCTCTAAAAAGAAACATATTAATACATATCAAGATGAGTTATATTTGCTCAGCTGCCTCATTAATCCAAGTAGTCCACGGTAAGGATTTCCAGAAACACCTGCATGCTAAAGTGCAGTAACAAAACTAAAGGCACCCAGATCAGTGACTTGTAATAGATGATCTTAATTAGAGGTGAACCTCACGGTCCATGTTGGTTCAAGTGACAGAACTAAATATATTAAGACTGCGCTGTTTTCCTTGACAGCTGGGTAGAAAATATCCAAGGTAAAATGCATGTTTCTTGATAGGATAGTTATAGGGAGACAACAGAAAAAAATCTCGTTGAAAATGAAAGAAATACACTAACAAAGTTTTAAGAATTAGCTTCCCCAAAGTTATTACATTCATATTGAGAATAATATATATTATTAATATGAAAACATGAGACATTCTGGACTCAAGTTCTGCAGCGTTTTCTTTTTTAACCCAGTCAATGCTTCTTTTCTATCTTGTTACCTACGCACATCATATTAAGTCAGTCATCTTTTGCAGGAATATATTTACATCACTTTGTCCATAATTATTTTTTCTGTAATCACTGCTAAACAGACATTTTCCCGCCAGTTTTCAGAATTTCAAGGGTGATTTCTCCAGACACCACTCTCCATGCAAGTCATACCTCATCTTAGCGAGAATCAGAAAACTGATTCATCTGGGTAGCATACAAACCAATCTAATATTCAATCAAAATATTTTAAAATATATCATTTAATTAAACTATCAATTCAGCTGTCATACATTTTCTCTTTTTTTCTCTAATCCTCATTTTGTATTTATTTCAGCTGAGTCCCACAATGAGTATTTTAAAAAAACCCAAACATTTACAGTCTTATCTGTTCTTAATACAAGTGTCTGAACTGTACTGAAAATGGCAGTTCATTTCCAAAATTTGTATTTTTAAAAAAAAATCTTTATCCATTCTTAGAATACTTACAGTAAAATTGTTTCTGCAATATCATCAGTTATACAGAATACAGCAATAAAAATAATAGCATTAAAAAAGGCAAAGAATGGGTTTTAATTCGAAGCCATGATTAAAAGACTAAAACCAAAAAAGACAGAAGAGTTAGAAATGGTTCCAACTGACCTGAGTCCATAAAGGACTGTCCCATCTGGATGCAAACGGATCATCCTGTTCTTCACAGTGACACCATGTACAAATGACTTCTTGTCATTCAGAAAATAGGTATCGGGAACCCACAGCTGATCAGCTACTCTGTTGTCCAGAGTAAGGTTTAGAGGTATTACATTATACGACAGCCTCTTATCCCTCCACGCTTGCTGAAAGTACATTGTCAAGGTATAGTCCTGTGATTATAAAAACAAACAAAAAAGTTTCCATTGAAACAGGCAGCACACATATGCAACAAAAAAAGAAAAAAGATAATACACATTTATTCATTGCAACTGTTCTTAAAGGCAAACATTTTGGTTCAGAATTTCCGTAAGTGGATTTATTTATTTTTACAGTACTAGACATCTTGTGTATACTTAATAACAGAAATAAGAATACAGAAAAGATGGGGTATTTACATCTTATGAGTAAGTTGGGAGTTCCCATCGCAATATTTAAAAACAAAGTGGAAATAAAATTTGCAGACACTTAACACTCCACAATTTCTGTAGCGCCTTACAAGCCTGGGAGCTCTAGGAAACTGGAACAATCACAGATCTGAATTTCATCTCAGAGTCTCCGCTGTTTTCAGCGGAGCTCTGGATCAGGCCTTGCATCTCTCAAGTTGTAGAAACCACCCAAACTAAATTAAATCTCTTCAAAGTCTGTTAACTTTCCCCTGGGCACTGAAATCAATGGGAATTCTCTGAGGTTTCTATGCTACAGAGTCTTAGTCTTCTACTTAATTTTACAGATGAAGTAACTCTGGTTACTTCAATGGAACAATTCAGAGAGCACAATTAAGCATCTGGGTAAATATTTGCAGTATTATGAGACTTGCTTTGTCTTGATGCAGGCCACTGACGTACAGTACTTTAGAGATGTTCTGATCTTTTGGTGTTTTAGAAAAAGTGATTACCAATATTATATTTTTGTAAGACTGGTTATACAGAGGCAAAATATTCATTATATATAAGCTTATACTAAATAAATTCCATAAATAATACACAAAGGAGCTGTGTATCTGATCACGGACCACTGGATCAAGGGCTGTAAAACAATATTGCAGGAATAGCAAAAGGAGGAATATTCTAAACCCAATATTTTGTTTTGCTTGCTCTATAGAAGTCCTAATGAGGCCTCAGACTATTTTGATTTAGAATTCATATTTAACATGGACTTCATTAAAGAGCGAGAACTGTGAGCTTACAGAAAATTGCTTTCAACAGAAAGTCAACAAAAGCTGCCATGAATATCAGCAAGCCCAGGATTCGGCCGTATCAGAGTACGCAAGTCTTTACCTATGCGTCGGTCTGAGGCACTTTGAAAAAAAAAAACCAAAACAAAACAACCCACCTAACTTCGAACAACTAACTAGCATGGTGATTACATCTCTCAGACTAGTTTCTAGCACTGCATAATAGAGAAAAGCATGCAAGACGTGCAAATATTATTGCAGAAATTGCAATAATATTTCCCATTAGCTACTTTATACTTTAAAGAGACCACTATTGAAACTATGTTTTTATTACAGTTGGCAAAGCAATGCTCATCTTCCTGCTGAAATATTTTAAAAGCACCCACCACAACTGTATTTTACAAATATTTTAATGTAAAAAAAAAAAAGACACATGAACACTATACAGAACTTCTTACAGAATACTGAAGTGAAGTTTCTTATTTTGCAGTTTGACAGACTGAACTTAAAAAAATAATCTACAGAAATGCCCCTGTAAGAAATCGCTGAAATTTGCTTTAAAAAAGAAAAGGTAAATTTTATATTTCTAGAAGTTACCTTTTTACAGGACAGCCTGAGACTTGATAAACACCAAATCTCACAAAAGGTACATGGAAAAGTTACCTTCCTTGGAGACTGGGAAAACAGATATACTAAAGTTCTTCTATTGCTACGCAGAGGTGGGATTCATCCCACGGAACTCCTAGCCCTGGAGACACGTCTCTCTCCACAGGCTTCGGAGCCCCCGGGGCAGTCAGTCCTAACCCACGCACATCAGCGAAGCGCCTCCAGTTCAGTGAAGCGAATTCAAGCCATTGTCAATGGCAAAGTGAAAAGAAAATCAACATACATAACTTTTATTACCAATGTCTGAGTATCCAGAACAGTTTTTTCTTTCTTTACTAATGGAAACTTTTAATGCCTAAATTAGTTGCTGTAATTATTCACTTAAAAATGTGCATGGCCCACCCTTAAAAACGTGCATTAGGGAGGGCCTGTGACAGCACAGACTCCAGCAGAGTTCTCGAGGCAATGACACAGCACCTAGAAACTAACTGACCCTGCCTCTTCTGCACAACAACTCAAATGAATCCGTATAAACTGTTTTTCTACAGAGATGTGTATTTCCATGGTGGAAACACTCTTATTTTTTATGCATCTTTCCCCGGAAGAGCCCACATACAGGCAGCTCAAGAGCTTCAAAATGCCTCTTCAGTTTTCACTGAAGCAGGGAGAAATACATGTTCCTGTTGAGAACAGTTTCGGTATTTCTGCCTCGTCAACACAAAACCAGAATGGCAATGCTGTCCCTTCAGTCTTCTTCCTGTTTGTGATGGTTAAAGGTTAATCATCTTCACTTGCTCTGCTTCCAGCCCTACGCGGCAGCTGCCAACGGAAGCAAGCACACCCAGCCTGTACGCCGAACACTGCTCAGCTTTGGTAGGGCATCACAAACACTAACAATACCACACCACTACAAGCAGGTAAATGACACATAAGTTGTTCCAATTATTTTACTACCAAATATATTTACCTGGTAACTATTCTAATCTGATCGGTTTTAATGATCTGAAACCTCTTCCCCTCCCCATGCACCAGGATCAGGACGAGAGTCTGCTTTCAAGAATGTTCCACCTACATGTGAAGAATTTTACTGTTATGCTTCATCACTGTTCTGCAGTATTTGATTCATAACCAGATACCAGAAAATGTTCAGTAATATATTGCCAGGAAGAAAATATATTGGTCTTCATTACACTAACATACCACAACATAAAGCAGATGAGCTGTAGCAATTGCTCCCATATTATCCTTAGAATGTTGCATTTTATTCCGATTCTAAGGAATAATCTACGTGTATTAATATATAGCATATATATATATATA
>VZTV01048862.1:0-10489 GCA_013400875.1 Anhinga rufa
TGATTCTGTGATTCTGTAACTTCGTCAAGGTTCTTGGATTTCACCCCATTTGAAAAAAGAAAACAAACCAAACCAGACTTATCCAAAGCATAAAACTTTCTGTACCTTATGTTTATACAGAGTAATTCACAAGCTCTAACTAGACTTTGCCAGAAAAATATCTGGTTTTGTGCTACAATATTACAACTATAATATTACAATGGAAAAGTCATAAAATTACTCCATTACAATTTTGTAAGTCAATGTTTCTTTCTCATGGATTAAATTATGATTGTTCTTTGGTGTGATCAGTCAAATATGTGTGGGAGGCTGAACATATATGCTTACACACATGTGACTCTCCAGAGCCACACAGGGAACTCCATTGGCAGGTTCCAGTTAGTCTGTTATATGAATCCGAATGTGACTTAAAGAGGATTTCACCAAGGATATTTTATCAATTCAGCTATGATCCAGCTTTGTTCCACCTGTATCAGTGATTGTATTAGGATTATCAGTCCTTCGTTGTATTCATGGACAAATATAAAAATTACACATGACATTTCCTGAGATAAAAGGATCATTCTGACAGTACAAATAGTGAATGTTGTTTTGATCTGAAAAAGGATTCAAACTCAGCAGGGAAACTGAGAAATCTGAATGCTGATATGTGGGCGTGAAGTCACCTTACCTTTTAGCAAAAAATGTCACAGAAACATTCTCTCAAGGTCTGGTACATAGTATGCATGGGCTAGGAGTAATGTATTCCTGAGGATATTTCAGTGGAAGTCCAGTCTATTGGGGGATGTTAAAAAATTCTTCTTATTAATTTCACTGACCAATATAAAAAAAATAACCCTATTCTTAATGGTTGCCATCACTAATAACTGACAAAAAAAGGCACCATTATTAGCCCTTAGAAAAGTACCTATCATATTGCTTGAGTTTTTGTTACTACACAGATTTTAAACTGCTGTTTCTGCACCATGGGGAACCATGAAATTAATTAAGAAAAATAAATTTACATCTGTCAGAGGGCTGTTATTTTCCCATCTAGGGCTTCAATGGAAAAAATAGAGGGTTATCCCTCTGTGCCCCCCACCTCCCTCAAAGTGGAGACAATGCATGTTAAAAGGTGTATGTTAGTACTATTAGGTCTGATTTAGTGAAGGGCTCTGCATATACGGATCAAATTACTGGAACAGAGGAGTATGCAGGGGTCTTGTTTGGGTATGCAGATATCCAGTCACATGGAATTAGAGGACACCTGACAAATATATGTTCCTTAACCTATATAATTCACTTCCTCTCTCTGTAAAACCAGCTTATTCTGTTCCTCAGTCTCCTAAGATATTGTATAATGAAGATCTGAAAAATCAGAAAGAATGTTGAGGTTCTCAGATAGGATATACTGCATATTTGCAAACCAGTATTAAATAAATTATTAGGAAAGCCACTATAGTATTGCTTTTAAGAATTAAGAACCAGTAATATATTCACAAGAGTAGTATAAATCCTATGAATGTACTTTGGTGGGGTTGCTTTGATAGATCAATTATCTGAAGTTAAATAAGGGACCCAACAATCAGGCTTTGGTTAAATTTGTCTCTAGCATAATTGGCCTGAAATGAGTGGTTTGTTTATAGATATAGGGCCAGATTCCATATTGAAACAAACCCTGTACAAATCTTTAGAAGTCAATGAAACTGTTTGGATGCAAGTTAGCACAGAGCTTTGTGTAGTTTTGTGCATAGGGGGACAAATACTCTTTATGAACTGTGAAAAGGCTACACCTGGAGGCCATAGAGAGAGTTGCAGCAATTTTTATAATGGGTAACTGACAGCTTGTGAAAAATCCCTAAGCAGGTTCTATAACTTCTGTTGTGTTAATGATATCTTTGTAATAAATAAATTTTTTATAGAGATATTGTTTAATCGATTTCTTTAATAAAAATATTAAGTGCTGCCACACAACTATGTTTTGCTTCTTGGAATTAAGTTTTATTTAGATGTATGATCTCCAAAACAGAAAGAATCTTTGAGGAAACTGCTCAGTCTCTGGTAAAAGGAAACTGGGTTGAATTTACATTGTGGGATACAGACAGTACAAGTTGTGCTTTTTTGAAGAGAGACAAAGCATAGTTCTATTTTATTCAATAAACACACAGTATTTACTGAGTTTACACAGGCCTCATACTCTTTTTAAAACTGAACGGTGTGCCACTGATTTAATGTCACTTGCTGTCCTTCAGAAACTACTGAATAAAATGCAGTATCTTTGACATCCCTTCATTATAAATTTTTCCGAACTAACTAATGGACAGATGTAATGAGATCATACCACACTGACAAATTAGAAAAAATAATTAATGTCTGTATGAATATTTGTGTTGGTATAAATGAAGCACTAAGTTGGTTCTCTCACCAGAATGAAAATTCCTTGAAGGCTGCCTTCGTGTCAGGTCTGGGCAGATGGATCACTAAGATAAATGAATAGAAATACATATGATTAACAGCGCAAATAGTCCATGTTAAGTGAAAATGTTCTTTCATCATACTGTAACAACTGACTTCAATATGCAGGAAGAGGTCCTATCTGGGTGATGCACAGGGAAGGTTCAATACCGACTCCCCTGTGGCTCAGCTGGGGAGGCGATCTCCACACTGAGGAACAAGTGGTGATGTTCCGATACGCACTGGCCTGGGCTGTCCTGCTTCTCTTCTGAGGATTTCATCCTATGATTTGCAATTTTGAACCATGAAAATTTCCTTTGCCATTTGGACTGGGAGAAGAAACACATCTCCAGCATCTTGGTTTTATCAGGGCGCTGTCTCCAGCGCCCCACAGCCCTGCCCTGCCCAGCCACGGGCCCTGCTGAGTCGGGCCCACCTGGGGGCCGACATCGCAGCCTGGCCTGGCCTGGCCCCATGCGAGGTGCCGCACTGGGGCTCCCCCAGCCGCCCCGCTCCTGTTGGGGCAGCAGGACGGGCCTGGCCTGGGAGGCCCTGCCCAGCCAGCCGGCTGCCATGGTGGGCCCCAGCTCCCTGTCCCTGCGGCAGCAGCTGGCCGGCCGGCGCTGTGCCCTGGCAGCGCTTGCGGTAGCACAGCTGGCTCCAGCTCCTTGGTAACATAAATACGAGAGCTGTGCACGGGTATGGAGCTCACTTGCCTTTCTTCTGCCTTACTGGCCCCGATGTGGCCTCCAGCTCCCTGGTCAGCAAGGGCAGGGAGCAGTTCAAGCCTTAACTTGTAAAACAGTTTCTAATTTGCAATTGTTAGAGAGACTATGGTCATTTAAGTGAGTGAAAATTATATGTAAATGCCAGTAGAATAACAGAGTAGCATAAATCATTTTACTAACAAAGGAAATCAATGTAAACCTTGTGATTTGGTTCAGGACAGACAAACGGCATTCCTTTTGACCGGGAATAACAGTTATTACCTGTCTTTTGTTAGGTTGTATAAGCCCTAGTCATTTCCCAGTGAAACAAAAGATCAGCCCAGGAAATGGAATCATCACAATTCACNATAAAAGAAAAGACAGCTTTTCATTTTATTGCAGCATTAACGCTGACTTTTTTTTTGGTACTTTCGACCATATGCCAATATCTGTTGCTAATGCATGAAAGCTCAGGCTCACAAGGATAGCACCATTATCTTCCACTGCCTTTTATGCAGCATCTTCATCAGAATAAGTTAATTGAACTGTGCCCATGAAGTAGTGCTTGTGAAGTAGTATTTTTGTAGCTACTCCCATGATGATGTCTTTGTTGTAAATACTATGTTAGAAACCTCAACCTGCAAACTGAAATTGATAGAGATCAGAATGATCAGAATACATCCTGTATGTAGGCAATAATCAATACAAACATAGCACCATATGGGCTACTATGAAGAAAATTAACTTCATCCTAGCCAGACCCAGTACACTCCTCAGCCAAGTCTCGTGGGAAAATTCAATCATAGGACTCAATTTTCTACATAAATATTGTCTTGCATAATTAAAAATCTGCTAAAGAACCACTAAATACTTCTCATGGGCATGTTCTTTGGAAAGAGAGGAAAAAATAATTGAATTGTTCATGGATCTCTGGAGAATTATTTAAAATCCATGGCTGCTTTTGTATTTGTAATGTGGGAATTGAGAATGAAAGGTGAAATTTGAAGTAACAGGTGATCTTCACTTAATTAGATACTCTTGTATCTAGAGTGATCATAAATTATTTGTCAGACAGTAATTTTATTTTATATTTGAGTTTAGTGACAGAACCATTGATTCAAATAAAGGCTAATCTCTGAGATGCTGGAAGAAGGATTGGTTGTTATTCTAAATCTGAAGTATTCAGCAATTTGTAAACCAGAGACTTCTCCAGGTAGATTTCAATACATATTCATGCGCATGGTGAGGAGATTTTCTCTGCACGAGTTATTCTATAAGTATCCACTCATTTATATTCTTGTTAAGCAGCTGTTATTGGTCACTTTTAGAGGGGAAAGTGGGTTAGATGATAGTTCCTCTGGTTTGATCTACTGTGCCCATATCTTTTGAAAGCAGAAGTGTGGAGAAACGTCTTCAAATGACTTGGAGATGACACTGCTATCTCTTTTCTGTCCTATATGAATCTGTTACTATTTATTGTTGTTCAATGAATTGTGCAAATTCGGAGAAGGTTAATGGAAAAGTGAGAAAACAGTAAAGCACATTGATGCTACAAAATAAAATATGATGCAAAGATCTCCAGGTAAGCAGAAATATACTGCAGAAACCTGGTTAAAATACTTTTCCATGTGGCAATAGTATGTGTAAAAATATCACCAAAAAACAGAGGGAATGAGAAAGCATCCTACAACTTTGGAAGAAAGTTAGTTTCCAATGGCAATAATACAGTAGATTGTAAACTGTAATCTTAAAGCTAATAAACAAACTTTAATTCTGTCTTGCATCTATAAACTTATTGCACAAAAAATGGAGAAAGAGATCTTAAGCTGAAAAATCCCCAAATCAGTATAATGGGTTACTCTAGTTGGTTCCTCTGTTAGACTTTCCTGAGCTTATAAAAATAAAGCAAAGCTTCTTTCTTTATATTACTACAGTAATAAAAGTGATGCTATTTTTTTGAGTGTTTGTGAGTGAAGGCTGTTTTTAAATCTTTGTATTTTGGAAGAAAGTGTAACAATTTTCTTTATGGCAAGTGTTAAATTACATAGTAGAAGTATGCTATGTGTTTGGCTACCTTTTACCTACACCCATTTGACCTTTAACTCTCCAGGTATTTCTCTGGAAAAAAACACCCAGTAGGGGATGGGTGTGCACAGCTACTGGGGATGTTATTGTGAAGCCAAACAGAGCCTAAAGAAACTCAAGAATTTAAGGGAACTTCCACCTGACAGGGCCTCACAGACATCAAAGAAGCATGGTTAGCCAGTTAGAAAATACAGCAGCTTAAGCTAAAGCCCCGGTGGTGCAAGACTCTTGAGATGTGCAAAATTTACCTGCCAACATTTGAAATGGAGGAAAATTACAAGTTGATAGGGTTACAGAAAAACTTGTTAACCTCAAAACTCTTTCACTGACAATTGTAAATCTTCAATAGATTTACATATATTTCTCTTCAAAGGAAGGCAGCCTGCATGGTGGTCTGAAATATTAAAGCTTAGCCAAATGATAAGCATTTCAGTAGTATTTCCCTTTTTTGTAAGCTGCTTCTCATAGAAAAATGATTGCTCATGCAAGTTGAAGAAGAAAATAAGGAGAATGGTTAGTCCAGAAGATTGTACATGATTTAAAAGCCTGGTTTGTTAACAAAATGAATAAAAGAAACAAAGTGGTCAGCATATGTGTGTCCTCTTGTATTGAGTATGCAAATGTAGCTTTTCCTTCAAAGACATTCTCCTGAAGATTGCAAAATACAGAGTGACGTTCATGTGGCCGTGCTAGAGGTGAGTGGAACATGCTTTTGCTCAGTGGTCTAAACAGAAATATAGTCCAATTACAGATTTAGCACAAATGGTCAGAGATAAAGCTAGGAAACATGGTCAGGACACAAATAGCCAGAAGCCAACCTTTCTCTCCTTTTTACTTCTTTCTTGGGCTGAAATGTGACATTTTTGTTCTGCAAACTGAAGTCATACTAACATTTATCTTTTCTGATCTATTTCTAGATTCTGTATAGATCTATTTATAAAGATTCTAAGGATGTAAGGATAGTCTAATGGAAGTGGCATTCCTGCAAAGCATACATAATCAAGTTCCAATGTCCCTGTTTTTTCTGATTTTAACTTTATAGACAAAAATCACAAAAATTGCAGGCTGTCACTGTCTCTCCAGGGGGGTTTATTAATAGAATTATATTCTTCCTATGAAAGATATTCTAACTTCTATAGAAATTAAAGTTTATGGTTATCAATAAAGATAAATAAGTATCTTTAAAAATATTTTTCCTCAGTGGAGAGAAACAATAGTTGAAAAAACCTGTACTTTGATTTAAAAAATATGCATATTTTCTAGGGGAAGTTAATATTCTGAAGTACCTAGCCTTGACTTTTAAGTATTTGATAACCATCTTGACAAATGTCATGTTAGACTTTAAGGATGAATCACACAAGGATATTACTAGGAAAAGTACTTGCAAAGCACTAAAGATCTGAGTTAAGAATCATGGAGAATAGAGGTAACAGTAAGGCTATTAAAATTTTGACTGTATAAATACTATCTTGAAACGACTGATAACGTAAACACAGTTTCAGAGTACTTAAAATCTCCATCACATCAAACTGAGTTGCAGTGTGAAGGGTGAAGAAAAAAATCACAGACCATAATGGTGTTTAGGTGGTGTGTGGTAGTGTGTGTAATGGAGCAAATTTTATGGCTGACTTGCTGTCCAATTCCTGGCATATCATGCATTATATAGAGAATCCATTTCTTGTTTGCATTTCTTGTTGACTATTTGCTTTTTAAAAGAAATACAAACCTGTGCCATGCATTTGCCTAGACTGTCACAGGAGTAACTTTTTCAGTGTATTTGACTACCACAGAGAAATAGCTAAATAGCTGAATGTTTGCACAGACATCCGTGTCCTTTAGTTGCTACTGAGTGCCAGAATTAGGAGGACTTGCAGCAGTTAGTGGACAAGAATAAATTTCTGTGGGAAGTCAGTAAGCTTAAAAAGTGTGTTGCTAAAACAAGAAAATTAGGCTAATGAATGCCCTAATCCTGATGCTTTTGCTAAAGGGTATTTTCAAAGAGTACTAATTGTTCTTGGAAAACTGTCTTTCAACAACGGCAAAAGTGGGAAATATGTGAAGATGCTTGCAAAAGAACTAATTCAAATACAGATTTGGTATGCATTGTATATTTTTCATCTCACTCCTGTTGTACTTGATTTCGTATTGAAAACTGATATTTCTATCTACCTGAATAAAGTTAGTCACTTGTTGGTAATTCAAACCTTTGCAGAACAAGAGCTGAACTATTTTGGGGCTATGCATGCAAACAGCAGTTACATTGATTGCAAGTTAAATTTAAAGCAATGTCTCAATCCTCCACCGAAAATATTCATGAAAATAACTAATAACTAATGTACAGCACTGAAAAATAATTTCAACATGTCAAGAGATAAAAATCAAGCTGAAAAATTTGTGTGGAAACATGTCTCTGTTTTACAAGTGCAAAGTATTGAATCTGTTTTGGAAATTCAGTTGTTGAAAGACAAGAGTAATGCAAAATATTAATGAAAAATAAAGAGACACCCACCCTTGATCTCTGTAGTAATAAACTGTGCTAATTTCCTGAACTTTACATCAGCTACTTTTCTGTGTGCGTGGAGCACTCATTAAATTACTTGGAATAATTAATGGCTTGATGAATAGAGCTTTCTTTCGAACATCACAGTCAACAGTGCCTTACTTATTCAAATATGTTACAAGCAACCTAGGAAATCACAAGAGCAATTCTTGTAACCATCACTGATTGAAATACAAGCAGTTTTAAAAACATATTGTTATATTGCCTTACTATTTATTCTGAAATTCATTATCTAAGCAAGTATAGAAAGATAATGAAGGTTTTATTTGCATTTCTTTGCAGACTGAGAATATAAGTTCATTGTATTGGTAACTTTTCACTAAAAACACTCTGAAGAACCCCCAAATGTCAATCTGCTAATCTTCGAAACAGAATGTTTCTATCTTTTCCTTATTGCTAGCTACATGTTCTCACCTCACTCTTTACAGCAGTTCCAGAAGTGCACAACTTCAAAAGTTTGCTGTCTGTATAAATACCAATACATTTATTAGAGTCATATGTTCATAGGATGAATTAGTTCAATTTGCTGATCTGTGAGAAAACCAATATTTTGTTTTTTCAGTTGTTTAGTTCGGTTGAGCTGAAACACCCTGAAGTCACACAGTCATTAATGCAAAGGAAAGGGCTAGAGCGCACAAGTGGAGGCAGAGATGAGGAGCAGAGATGCCCCTTTTGGTGGCCATTAGATTGGATTTCACCTAGTCTGAAACTAAACTCTGTGACAGCCAAAATTACAAGAAAAAAGATTGCTTCTCCCATAGCTCACACACAGGCTTGATTTGTTCAGCAGTCTTTTGAGCGTGGATGTAAGTTTGCTGCTCCAAACTGGTAGAAGACAAATTTATTTTTCTAGATCTTATTCAGTAGACTTGTAGTGAAAATAGTGTACTCCAAAGGTGACAGTCTAACCAGTCTGCTTTCCACCTTGCAGATATATAGCAGTCAAGTACAAAGACAAAAGACACTTCTTCCATTAGGAGCTGTTTCATCCATTCAGATGACAGACTACAAAAGAAACACTATCAGGTATGACTACAGAAAGGCCTATGCTTACTGGAAGTTTCCTCCTAAATTCTACTAGCTTTTGCAAAGCTGGAAGAGAATTATTCTTCCACCTGCCATTCCCATGTGTGATTGTGGCTGATCTTGCCAGCTCTATATTTCCAATATTTTAATAAACCGTACTAAATTAATAATCTGAAATATTTAATGTGTGAATTAATTAGAAGGGTTAGTTAATGTTAGTATTATATTTTGAAAGATAAATCCACTAACTGATATAGCAAACCTTATGAGCACCTCTAGGTCAGACATCAAAAGTGAGGAAATCCAACAATAGCAGTTTGCAAGCTGGGGCAAAACAACAGCAGCCAAGGAGTGAAATATGCTGTAGTTTGCATGGATAATCAGTTTTTGGGAAAAAGAGGAAGAGAGTGGAGAAGAGGTATCCTGCAAGCAAAAACATTGTACCTGTAACTACGTGATAACAGTAGGGTAACACAAGAAGGTTCTTCACTGAGACTGTATGTTATTGGAATGTACCACTGAGGACTCCTTAGCAGGATTTGAGTAACTACTACCTTTCTAAGCATTTTGTCAGTACAGCAGATGCAAGAACCATTTATCGCTTCACAGAACTGTGGAAGTTTTATAAGTTGTATCTATATTTTCTGGTAAATAAAGTTAATTATCATAAATACAGAAAGCATCTTTCAAAGTGGTAACATCATTTTATAGCCTCTCTAGCTTGTCAGGTTGAACATATATCAAACATGAAATGCTGCTAGCAGAAAGTTCTGGGCTTAATTACCTAATGACCTGTACCTACCCTCTGTTTTTCATGGGATTGAGGTCAAGATGAGTACACTGCTGTTCTGAACTGATAGCTTTACACACCAATCATTGTACCATCTTCTGGTACAAAATGGGCAAAGCAGTGATGAGCAGGACCTTATGATCAACCTGCAGCTAAGAAATGCATGTAATAACCTTTAAGAAAACCTCAAAATATTCTCCTGATAAAGAAAGAGCTTAATACTATATTTAGAATATATTAATTAAACATGATTTATTTCACCCTATTTAGGAGCCCAATTGATAGCTTATATTTAACCAGAACTTAAATCACAAGTGCTTTTACATGCTATGCCCTTTAATTCAGAACATACACACCTGCATGGGTGGAGCTTAGTAGGGTGGGTGTAGATGATATAAAAAGCTTTAAGTAACTTTCTTGCCATAAGCTGTTCCTAGCTCATGTAGCTTTTGGCAAAAGAGATGAGCCTGAATAATTCCAGAATCTCTGCAGTGCTTTATACTGGGGGTACCTCTCATTTGTGTGCTTTGTGTTCCTTCAGCGTTCATTCTTGCAGCATGGAGGCTGTACCTAGACTTTTGAGATATGTGTTTCAGGTTGGCACAGCAATCCCAGAGTGTTGCATGTGCAATGAGACCCATGGTCAGGCAGGACTTTGAGGTGGGTGTGCATAGATCTTTGCTTTATAGTGAGTTCCTGATTTTAAAAGCCTCTGAATTTTTTTTGGAGGAGCCAGTTTTCATTAAAATGACAACAAAAGTAGTTGATTCTTTCAGTAGGAAGTGACAGCTGGATAGTATAGAAATAAAGGTGGTATATCCTTAACTCTCCTCCTGATAACTGTATTTTTGACAGTTGATTGGTTTTGGCTTCAGCCAGTTTGGCAGC
>VZTV01048867.1:0-29991 GCA_013400875.1 Anhinga rufa
AAAAAAATAAATCAGGAAATATTTCTGTGCTTAGCTACACATTAATGAGTGATATTGCTCAAGGGAGAGCATTTTCCCTTGTAACTTAGCTACCTGCACTCTTGCATCCCAGAAGCAGCTACAACAGTTGCTTTCCCTTGAAAGTCATGGGAAGAAAATACGTGAAAGGTCCTGGAGGAAGTAGTGTGGGCTGGGAAGAGAGCAGGATCTTAAATTTCTTACTATATCATCATGAGACCAGGCAACTGCCTACTGAGCATCCATGAGTGACCTGCAGTTTGTCAGTGGAGATTACTGTTTGGTAACCATCCATGAGCTGGAGGAAAGTTACTCTCTCCAAGGGCTGAATCTTCAAGAGTCCCAGACATGCAGTCTGGGATAACACAAGGCACTGCAAATTCAACCACAGTACACACGTCTTTCTTCTCCAAGGGCTGCTCCACCATTGCTAGCACAGTTCAGATTTTCACTTGTCTATAATAAATGTATGGAGATTTTGGTAATTTCTTTAAATGTTGAGTAAAGGACTCTCCATCCTGAAAAAGTCTAGAAGCACCATGATAGGGTGTTAGCATTCCCTGCTTATTTCCAGCCTAGGTCTCCTCTCACCAAAGAGATGCATCTTGTCAAAGATAAATTTATGAAAGCCTGAAACATCATTCCATGATGCAGTCACCTTCCTGTTGCAAAGCCAAGTGTGGGAGTTAATTTTTGCCAGCATTTTGCCATGAGACTGACAACTTAAAGGAATAAAAAATAGCTACAGTCAGCTTCAAAGAAGGTGGGGATTATTGTTTTGCTGCAGGTGACATCATACCCACCTTATTTTGAGCCTATTAGCCCTGTTGGGTTCAGTCCTGCCATAGGTTGAAAATATAATTGTATTAGAAATCATTTGCTAGATGCAAAGGCAAAGCCACAGCACAGCATGGCTAGTCCAGGCTGCGGGGACTGACTCACAGACAGAGCGTGTGCAGCTGAGCTCACCAGCCAAGTGAGGGTGAAGCTCTCTAAAACTCGTTTGAAAGATGTTGTTGCTCTGCTGGGGAAAAAATAATTGCTTATCTCTGTGGAAGATGGGGAGATGGAGAGAGAGGGGGAAGGAATTTATTTATGTTAAGGAAAAGTATTGAGTTTCAGATAGAAAACTATCTCAGAATGAGGAGACAGGTTTTGTTCCCAAATAATCCCACTGAGGAAGGCATCGCCCACTGGAGTAATGTCAGTGTGGCTCAGCATCCTGAGCTGCCTGCCCTGCTGAGGACGTGGACACCCCCGCAATGCCCCGCCAACCCCTCTGCTTGTTAGGAAGAGTTTCAGTGAGGTCAAATGAGCAAGGAGTTTGTTGTGCTGCAAGGCATTTCAGAAACACGGCTGGACAGGCTTTTAGGAGTAAATCCCAGCACTGGTTGCTGGCATGACTGTCCTGCTGGAAGGGGAGAGAGAGAAAACAGGGGTCTCTCCTCCCTGCACAGACCCCCAGCTGGCATGCAGACCCCCTGCCCCACCTCCAGACAGCTTGTACAGGGTCCCAGAGCTTGAAGCTGGAAGAAACAACTGTATTTTATCACAGCCTTTAGAATCTCACACAGTTGAACCCGTACTGGGGTTGGGACTGAAACATAGCATGTGTACAAGAAAATTATCTCGCTCAGAAAAGCATCATGACATCTTCATGAAGCCCTGCAGACTCCTTCCCTTCTCTCAGCAGCTTGTTTCCAACCCTATTAATGTGTTTTGCCTAATTTCCTCTTCAGATATATCTGGTTTCAGCTTTCAACCATTCATCCTTTTCCACCAGATTAAAGAGCTCTTTTCTCCCTCTGAAGATAGTTATTCACTGTAATCAAGACCTTTCAATCTTCTTTTTGATAAGCTAGACAAATAGTGCTTTTTAAATCTCTCTCTCCCCATTAGGTGTCTTCTCTAGTCCTTGGCCCACTTTTGCAGTTCTTCTCTGCATCTTTCCCAGTTTTTCAGCATCCTCAGTGATATGTGGATGCTAAGACTGCAGATAGCACACACATGTCAGCCTCAGATCCTGCCTCCATCTCAGCATCCCCAGTTTAACCATCCAAGGTCTCATTAGCCTTCTCAGCTATAAAAGGACTTGAGGTTTCATATTCTTGTTTGGCCTCTAAATCCTTTCGAGGAAAAATAGCACTTAACTAGAGCAGCCATTATTTCTTCTTCCGTGGAGTTTAACTCTGTATTTGTCTGTACTTTGAAACAGTGGATCTGGCTGATCAAGCAATGGGTCGCGTATGGCTGCCTTCTCTTCATCATTTAAACAAAACATTGATTCTTGTGCAAGCTACAGCTTTTATCGGCCATGATCCAATGTAGCATCTGCACTGCTGATGAACAGTTTTACGTCAAGGATCAATCTCTATACATCCCTACTGGGAACACCCCTGTTTAGTGATGGTGGCTTATTGTCAGATGGTCAGACTGAGACCAAGAACTCAGAGAAAGCAGTTCTTCACTTTTGTTTCCTATGTGCTTTTTTAAACTTACATAGTGCTAATGTTATACCCTGCAATATCAAGTCAAACACCCTAGAACATCTTTTGTATTGCATAAGTCCACATTTTTTATGAGCTAACTTGAAATCTGGGGTGGTAGCAAAATGTTTGTCTATGCTGCAGGATTCTCTATTGCTGTGTTAGTTCAGCAGCTGGAGGCAATCTCCAGCCATAATAGCAGAGAGCGCTGCATGTGCTTATTTACCCTGGCGCCCTACCTACCTCGTTAGCAGCACAATTAAAGAGCCAGTTCAAAAGAGAAAGTCTTCCACATCAATTCACTGAGAAAGTTATGACAGTGTTAGAGAGAAACAAATGTAATTGCTTAATAAGCATTTTTCTGGGCAAGCATAAGCATTTACTCAATGATGATTCTCTTACCCACATGGAGGGAGGACCTACCTGTAGGAGATTTTTACTTAGGCGTGGAAGGGAGACTTAGCAATCTCCAGGGAGCATTCCCTCCTACCCAAAATCCCAAACAAATGTGAAGATCCATGTGGCCAAAAGAGGCAGCCTTGGCCAGGAATGAGTACCACAGCAAGGGACCAAGGCTTGGTCCACTCCTGGCCCTGCAGAGGTCTCCAAGGGAGCTGTGAGATGTCCCAGCAGACTTTTAATCATGATAGCCACGTGGGAAGATTTAATACAGTAGAAGGGAGGACGAACAATAACTGCCTTCCTGGAATACAAGGGTCGGAAACAGCAGGGGTCCGTAGAAATGCTCTTGAGTAGAAGCAGCTCTCCAGCAGGCAGAAAAAGCTGAGCATTTCCTCTGCATTTTGTGCAGAGCTCAGCAGGCTTGCATTTCAAACGCATCCTGGCCTTTACATTTTCTGTCATCTAGGATAGATGGTCCTTCTGCATTGCATTGGCTTTCCCATCTCTCCCCTCATACTGCAAGCTGCCTACATGTTACATCCTGCTTTGTGAATGCTTGAGGAGGGTTAGGTCCCTGAAAGGTGGGTGCTACAGCATCATGGCATGGCACTGTGACCACTTTGTGAATCTAACCCATAGGGTACAAAGAGCCCCAGAGCGCTCTGCACCAGCACAGCAATGGAAGGATAAGTCTACACTGACATTTAGTTGTCAAGGTCTTTATGACTGATTTTCACAATCAGAATTCAGAAAAACTCCATCCAAATACCATTTATTTAATATTTGAGTACTACTGTGACAGCCACAGGAACACTGATGAATTTTGTCTCCTCTCAGAGTCAGGAACTCCTTAGGCAATGATACAGGTTCTCAAAAAACTGCTGAACTGCTGTGGCGAAACTTTAGAAAAAAAATGCAACCTGAGGCAGAAAGAAGTCACAGAAGATTCCAGCCCAAATTATTAACATTGCGGGTATTTATTAGCAACTGCAGACAGGAGTGTGCAAAATGCTCAGCAAATGGCACAGCAAGCAGCGCAGCACTCGGTACAGCTGCCTCCCCTCTGCAGCAGGGCAGTGGCTGCAATGGGGCTGTGCCGGGGGGTGGTCCTCCAACACCCTACTGCTTCCTGCATTTTCTGGCTGCCAGCCATCACCTTCTGATGATAAAGCAAATTTTAGGGGTCCCTTTGTTTAAAGCAGTTTTTAAGGTTGCAGCACTAACTGGCTTTCTGCAAATAGGTGAAGTCTAGACCTAAGGCATTCCCACTGAGCTGGATGCAAGTTTTCTTTGCCTTCCTTTGAAATCTTCCTCTTTCACTGCAGAATTTCAGACTAATAGTTCTTCCTTTTTCAGCCTTTCCTGCTGGAATAAGGACTTTTCTCCCTTCACATGTGTCAGTGACACGGCTGCTGTGGGTCTGTGAGGAAGAAAGTGGTGCAGGAGGCTAGTGGTGGTTAACCTTTTCAAAAGGACTTTGGGAGACCCAGTTTGAACTGAGAGTTTCAGAAAAAGAATGTCCAACAAAATCAATTCCTGTGCTGAGAATTTTAATGCACCCAATATCATTAGCTGCTTTTGAGAAACCTGGTCCCAGCATTCAGCAGAAGAGAAGGGCAAGGCCCAGTTCTTCCATCCTGTGGGAGCATCTACCCAGCCCTGGGGTGACCTCCGGCCTGAGTGTCTGTGTTGAAGGACGATCCCATCACCCCACAGGGTTTCCCCGAGGTGGCTGTGACTGTGGCATCCTGACTGGTTACTTGCCCAGCTGTACTGAGGTGTCCTTTATCACCCTGCACTGTGGAAGCTGTTCCACTTCTTATAAATACCTCAGAATTCACTGCATGGGGGAACTGAAACTAGGGCTTCCTCCCTCTGATGAGAGGAGTAGGAACAGCTGCTTTGAGTTAGACCCTTTGGTCTGCAGCCACTGGCTGTTACAAAGAATGATATTTTCTTTCCCCCTTCTGCGCACAGGTGGTACTTGGGTTATAGTTTCTCTGAATGCTTTATGTTGCAAGTTTGCTTTTGAAATATGCACCTTTTAGAAGTCACTCTAAATTCTGATTATGTCTCCGTTTCTCCTGAGGAGATGAGGGAATGCACTACCTTTGTCCAAATTACAGTCAGCTACCCAGGTGCCATACATAAGTCAAGCGGCATGAAAAGTACGAAGAGGAGCACGACAGCAGTTCGCAGCCATTGCTGTATATTTTACTCTTTGTACTGTTAGTATATTAAATTGATGCTTACAGACTGAGCAGGAATGCCCCTGAAAAGATGCAGACACAAGGATGCCAGGAGGGAGCAGGAGTAGCTGTGACACACCAGCTGGGTGTCAGCTCGTTAGACTCAGTACTCATTCCTGTCTGCACCAGCCTGCAATTTCAGGGGAGCTGTAGCTGCTCGTCCCAGAGTTGAACTTGGGTCACCACTTCTCTTTGAATATTTTTGATGACATTTGCTAATGATAAGTGCTCAACATGGGGGAATTTAGAGGCACGATGTTGCTGCAAGTGGAGAAAGAGCTTGGCTGTGACCAAAGAGAGGTAGTCTACATGGTGGCTCTCTAAAACGTAAAGTGCTGGATGGGCCTCCAAGGGACCTGCACTTGGATGGGTGGTCTTTTTGGATGGGTGCCACAGGGAAGGTACTTGCTCTGTGCAGACGAACCCTCCATTGGCCATGCCATCCAGAGGAGAAGGACCACAACAGTAACGTCAGCTGGAAGGCATGTGTTCTCATGGGGTCGAAACTCTCTTGAAGTTAATTACAATGGCGCTAATATTACAGTTACACATGGCTTTTATCCAATATTCATCTAAATGAATTTATTCTGGTCCCACATAACTGTGATTCCTGATTTATACTAGTTTGAGATCCAAATCTGACCCTTTTGTCTAGTGTACTGCATACTGATGGTTAGAAAACTTAATTTGTCCTAGAATAGCTTGGTTTTGCAAGAGGACATTGCACTGAGACCCTTTTCTTGGCTAACAATTTTGCTTTAGAAACTGATTACTCATGATTCTTATCAGATCTGAATTGCAGATATCTGGGGGAGTGTAGCACTGGGATATTTTAGATTGAAATCACTCTGCTATCTGTCCTATTGCAGCTCTCTTCTAAAGTAGACTTTATGTTATAAATTACTTTATAGATTTGTAAAGCATGACACAGAAACATTATATACCCTGTAAGTGCTTTAAAATTAATTTGTTCCTGAACGTTGCCATGTATGAATGAATTTGACATAAGCCTTTCAATTTTATGCTTCACTACAGAAAGTGTACAAAGCACAAACTGTAAATGAACTGCCACACTTGCTGAAATGACTACTCAGCTATGAAAAGAGTCTGCCCAATAGCTGAAGAAGATTTAGATACAAAAATAATAATGTGTACAAGAGAGCTGACATACAGCCTTGGGACTTTCTAACCTAAAATGGTGAGATTAGTGAAGTAGCATCAATGTGCAGATCCTTCTGGTTGGGGCTGGCTCACAGAGTGGAGAGGAGATTGCAGGGAGGCAGTTGAGATTGTGATATTGTCTTGACCACCATGTTGGTGGAGCTGAAAGATTCACCAGCAGCCCTCCTGCATGTGTGGGTAGAGCTCACAGGCATGGGCTGTCACAGAACATGGTGGGTTTGGTGTGCATGATTGATGTTCAGAGGTGGTGAGCAGCATTTAGCAGCAACATTTTTAGTTCTTTTGTTAATTAAAAAATGCAATTTGGGGTCATAAGGTCTTTATAAATTTGGGCCAAATTCAGCAATAGTTTTATCTGATAAATAGTTTGGGCCTTTGTGGTAGTTTCCCTCTGCCCTCCCAGGTGCACTGATGATGGTGCAGGACGTGTGACTCCAGCCCTCCCTTCCCTGGGAGAGAGGAGCTGCCACTGCTCTCCTTCAGGGCAGCCACTGCTCATCCATCACACTGCCAGGAATTTTTGGGGAATGTGTCTGAAATCTTGTCTTTCAATAAGGTTTAATTTGGTGTAAATGGCTTCAATGGCCATTGCCACCAAGGTAAAACCCAATGGTGCTGTGTCTCAGCCAAAGGCTGTACCAGGCCGCAGAGTCACTCAAGCACATGCTCTTCCTCTTTTCACAACTGAGCATTTGTACAGTTGCAATGAAGAGTAACATACCCACACCAGGAGAGCTGTAGAACATCTTAGTTCAGGTGACCTCTGGCTGGAGCTAGGGAACATCTCTAGTAAAAGAATGGCTTTGGCTCAAATCCCTGCATGTAGCAGCGTGTGGTTTTGACCACAGTGAACATCTTTTCCTTTGAGTACCGGGTCAGGGAAGAATAGCTGCCATACCTGACTCTTCTGCTTTGTGATGATAGGCTTTTTTCCCTTTACTCTTATACCACGTCCCTCAAAATGTATGTTTTGCTGATCTGAAATTAAGTTTTTCAGGATGGCATTTCAAAAGTTAATAGAAATCTTTTTTTTTTCTCACTCTGCTGCTGAACCAAAAAAAAAAAATCAATTATTATTGCAGCTGCCATGGTGCGAACCCTCCATTCACATTGCCATGCGTGATGCTGGGAGTCTAGGGAAACCCAAAACAAAAGCAACAACTTAAAAGGGAAAGGAACCTAAAAGGGACCTCACCCTCACGCCATAGAAATTGAAATTCCTGTTGACTGTAGTGATTCAACATAGAGATCTTTGTCCTTAATACCACAGGTGAGGTTACTATATAGGTATAAGAGATACACCTCAGAAGCAAAACGAAACCTTTTGATGGGGGAAATAAGTTCAGGAACAGATCTTTTAAAAATCATGCATTGGTGATAATAACGTAAAGGGATGAAAACTGAGGGTGTTATAAAACAGATTAAGTCCAAACTTTGTTGCTTCTCTGAGAAGACAATGGTAGCAGGCTTCAGTCAGGAAAAGATGTAAGAAGTACAGTTTTTCTTTTCAATAGGGTGTTAAATGCTGTGTTCATATAATAACAGGCACAATATGGTGCTTTTATTCCATAGTTTAAAGGATGTTTAATAGCTTAGGTAATGGAGATTCCAGCACCCCTGCGTTACACAACTTAGATACCATCCCTAACATGTTTTGCACACAAAAGAGCTGCTTAAATGGAAGTATTATTATTACTAATACCAAATTCCTACTGAGAATCCAACAGTGCTTTTTATGCAGGCAATTATTATTATTACTACTAGTTATTCTGGATACAACTAATATTACCACTACTATTAAGAGCTGCCTGCATAAAAAATGTTGTTGAGTTTTTAGGTGTTTCTTTTTTCCAAAGTCAATAGGAAAACCTTTTCTCCAAATGTTTTTATTAAAAAGTATGGCAGAACTACTAAGATTAGGGACACTTCTCAGCTCAGCCTTGCTATTAGGGTGCTCTAGGATCCAGGCAGGTGCTCAGAGCCTCATGCTCCAGTTCCTGCTTTCCTGACAGCTGTGCGCTGCCTGCTCTGATGCAGAAACCAAGTCAGTGCTCTCTCTGCTTCTCTTGCCCATCCATTTCCCAGTCAGCATGGGAGGAGAAAAGCACCTTCTCCTCCTTCCTGCAGGCTCCAGCAGCAAAGGTAGATCTGGCTTTAGAGTGTGGGTCTCCATCCAGCAAAGCTTTTAAGTGTGCGATTAATCCATCCCCAATTTAGAGAAGTGCAGATACAGCTACATTTTTCCAAGTGAGACCTGGGAGCATATGCCAATTAAGGCACTTTGGTAAGTGCTTTGGTGAGTAAGGATGGGCAGCTGATATGGGACCGCAGAAGGGCAACAGGGAATGGGAAAGGTGGAGGGCAGCTCCAGTGGCATCGGGGCAGCAGGAGTGAGGAGGGCTGAGAGTCAGACCATGACTCAGAAAAGCCCACTTCTACTTCAGTGCCTTTGTTGGCTCTGGTATCACCTTTTCCAAGTCACTTTACTGTGCCATTAGAGTTAATAACAGTGACCTGCTTGACAATACCCTTTTGAGATTTACACACATGAAGAGCACATTCTGAAAGCCAAGTGTTAATGATGGCATCTTTGGTGAAATTACCTGGCTTCAATGGTAATTTCCATTATCTCTCTAGAAGTTGCTTGAAGTCCTTGATTCTGACCTTGGGAACACAGATGGGATCTCACAGGTGTCTTCCACTGCTTCACACATTCGCAGTCAGGATCTGCCCCGTCAGCTCAGGGATGTGGAAGGAGACACAAATCAGGGTGAAATGCTCAGCTCGTGGGCTCAGACTAACCCTCCAAACATCATGAGCAGATTTAAGGGCAGCCAAGAGAAAGTAAAGCCAGCCCCTCTGCTAGCAGCATGCTGTGCATCTCACATTCATGTGATCCAGTATCAACACCCACAGGGAAAACTTTCAGGCAGGTTATTTTCAACAATGAAAACAACTGAGTGGATGGGAAGGAGCGTGAGATTTCCACTGCTGGGTGAAAAAAATGAAAACAATAAATAAAAGACCAGATTGGCTGAAGAGCATGACCTCTTTCAAGAGGCACTTGGCACTGCCTGAGGCTGAACCCCAACTCAGCAGAAAAGAGCAGGGCACAAATCCAGATGTTCATGTTGTTTGAATTATGCGCTCAGAGTACTCCCCGATACTCAGGCAGCCTGTCGCTGTGACTGCTACTTCCCTTTGGTACGTGGGCTGTTAGTTCACTGGTACGTTTGAAGCGCCTGCTGAAAATGCCTCTGATGATCTCAATTTGGAAGCCCTTCTTCTACAAAATGCTTCACAAGGAAGTTTCATTTTAGGAGATGTACATACCCAAAAAGTGCTAAAGACTGTATTGTTCAAGAAAAATGTATGAATTGGTGTCATCTAAAATAAGCAGCTAGTGCAGTTTGATGTAGAGCAGAAATTTTCTGGATGTTATAAAAATAGCCTGTTGTATTAATCTGACAGGTCTAGCCCCCACAGAGGTGTACAAAGCCTTGGCACTGGCAAATGCCTTTTGATGATGCCTTGCTGAGTCACTACATCACCAGCTCCTGACAGAAAGCCTTCATCTAAATATATACTATATGCTTCACTAATTGCTATGAAATGTAAAATAGGGCATGTGAGGATGATACAGGTTACAGGGGCTGGACTGTGATGTTTAATTATAAGCTACAAAATCTCAGCATCATAAAGCTTTTTTCCATTAGTGATCTGACAAGGCTTCTTACATCTTACTGCAGAATGTCTGTGGCTTTAACTCAGTGAGCACTTTCCTCATTCCTCAAGAATAGGAGAATTTCACCTTAAGAAACAAATTAAACAAATACTTTTTATACTAAATATGCTTAACCTAAAGCTTTCTACCTATTATTTCATAAATGCCTTGAGATTATAGAGGCTCAGCTAGCTTAGTAAAGATGAATTGCATGTGAACCTGGGAATACAGCCATTGCATTAGTTATTCTTCCTTTCCATTGTGTTAGGCTTTTTGTAAATAATCTGCATGTTTAATCAATAGAGACTAATTAAGAAGACAGGGCATGTTTTATTGTTGTATTAAAACCTGTTCATTGCCGTATGCAAGATGTTGTCAATATTTCTAGATGAAAATTACTACTTGCAATATACATCATGGAGAATTTTACTATAACCATTAAAAATCTAAAAGAATATTTTGTCACTGGGTACAAACAGCAATATACAGATTTACAACTATGTAACCAAATGCATAATTCACCCATATATATAATATTTTGGAAGAAAAGGGATTATAATGAACTTGATCACTTCTTCTTATAGCCCTAAATTCAAGGATCCCAAAAGACAGAAAATTCCCATTAAACTAGTTCCAGAGCAGGACTGCTCTACCTAAATCTAAATTTAAACCAACTATCTAAATAAAACCAGTCAAGTGTTAAGATCAGTTATTCCACTGTAAATATGGACTTTCTTCAGTGACTTTAATAGTTTTTTCCCTAAATTCACAATGGTAACGAAACAGTTACCACTATCCGAAACAGCTGATTTATATGCCAAATAATATGGTGGAGTAAATGCCACTTAGGGCCAGATTTGTCAACTTTGCTCGTACAAACAATCGCATTGATTTAAACAGGACCAACCAAGTCAGCAGGATTCACTCAGGCAACATCTACGTTAGCAGTAAGAGCAGCGCTGCGGGGTGAAACAGCTTGTGCTGGGGGCCCGATGTCTGTGCCAGCCAGTGGGTGATGGAGAGAGGACATTATTCTAGTCAAGCTCCCGCTTGGCCCCACAGTTGGCTATTATCAGCTGGAACAAGCACAGTAAATGGGAAATTCACCTCAGAAACCTTTTCCTGATCCCAACTGAAACATGGATGCGGGCACATCCCTAGATGGCCCGAGGCCTGCCAGCATCTCATGCACATTGTCATGGTTTATGGAAGAAAAGAGGTTGGGGATTGGTCTTCCCAGTTCACCACCAAGTGCTGGGTCATTCCCATGACTGGACTTGGACTGGACTGGACTTCAGGAGGCATGCATCAGCTATATACACTTAACCCACTTAGAAACCTATACTATATGTGTATTTTGGGGTACAGACTGATGCAGAAAGCAAGGCTCAGAGAAAAGTACATACCTCGATGAAAGACACCAAGGAGGAACTCAAGGAAGGACAAGAGTTTTACCTCTAACCAACAGAAAACATTGTTTATTAAACAATTGAGGGCCAGAAATTATTCCTATATGGCTACATGATACTTACGTACATATGGAGGGGAAACAGTCCTTGACTTAAGTGAGAGGGTGGCAGGACAGTCTCATGTGGATAGGAGACATTGCCCAGAACAATAAACCTGTGCAGATCCCCAAGAGACTTGAGTGGAGAGATTGACTCTACTTATGTATGTTTTACACTAACTGAGTGATAACTAAGCCTTCATGTCCATGGGGATGGTAAGCATAAACCAGTGCCCATGGGACAGGCGCAAGCACCTGAGCTCACCTGGGTCTTCTCCACGGCATCTCAGGGGTGGGACCGCATGTCCCACATCCCTCAGCAGCTGCACAGCCAGTGTGTCCAGCGGGGCAGGACAGGCAGGGACATCCTCAGGTGATTCTGGAGAAAGCTCATGTGTCTGGGGAAAGGCAGAGCATGGGGAGTGTGGGAGCCTTCATCAGTGTTTGAACAAGATCTCCTGATTTTCCTAGGATGTTTCCCAAGTGTACCCAGTTGGTGTAATGCTGCTGAATTGTAATGATTGACGCCTAATCTGCATGAAACAGCATTGGTTCCACTTAACCGTGATGTGCCAGAGGGAGGCAGGGAGCAAACAATTACATCACTACAGATTCCTGATCACTGGCTCTCTCAGTGCAGAAGGATCAAAATAAAATATGGGGGAAAAGTAAAATTATGTCATATCACTTGTTTAATAAGCTATTTTACTTCATTTTTTTCCAGCATTATAAATGAGACAGCTGCTTTGCTTTGTATCTTGGTACTCAACCAGTGTGCATATCCTTCAGCACCTCTGTTCCATGTTTTGTTGCCAAAATAATGGTAGGAAACAAGCCAATGGAGGCACTCCACTAACCAGTATACAAGCAGTAACAGCTTCCAAAAAAGACAGAAATCCAGCAAATTCTTTTAAATATATATATACACAGATACACCAACATTTTTGTTTCTTACTGCCTATTGTGAATCTTTAAAAAAATTAATATATTGATTATTTTCACCAGGGACATGCCAATCATTTAATCAATGCATTTAGATACTTCCAGCTACTGTGTCTAATTTCTCTGCTGTATTTTACAGTTTTTCTGCATTAGACACAGCTAGAAAAATAACTGTGATGTTATTTTGGCTATGTGTGAATTATATGTCAAATCCACTTTAAAGTTCTTAAATTCTTTTCAAAACAGTTTTCAAGCAATAATGGAACCATTGGTCTATGTTCTTAGTTAAGAAATGTTTGCTTTAAGATAATGTCTCAAATTCTATCTATTTTAGCATCTCCTTTGGGGCTCCTCTCGAGTAGCAGAAGTTTGGGTCAATTGATTACCCTGCCACTCCCTCAGGAGAGGCTCTTGTTTCTTACATGCTTGTTACAGGTTTTCAGCTGTTCAGCAGTATAATACATAGATGTGCAAGTACACATTTTTTCTTTATACAAATGCTTCAGCTTGTAGGTGACTTTTTATTATCTGTCCTCATCAGGCACAAAAGGCTTATACACTTACACAAAGTACTGCAAATTCACAATAAATTATAGGAGTAGGTGGTTGAAGATACAGTCCTTTGAGATCCAAAGTATCTTTAGGTTCCCCTAGGCTTTCCTGGGGCTTCGTGGGCACAAGTTCTCACCAGAGCAGGCTTCTGTGGATGCATAATTAAAAGCACAATGCATGGCTGCCCTTAAAATCAAAGTCATTAGGAGAGTTTGTGCATATAAGGATTTGATAGGCTGGGTCTTTCAAATGGTACCTATGATTTTGGAAGTATAATAAAAAATTATGAGCAATGTATCAACAAGATCTAGATGTATTATTTTTATTTTATTACTGTAATTTATCATCTAGAAGAAAGACCTCTGTAGATCTGTACATACTGAGATGATAACTGATGTAGTTTTATCTTTCATCTAATTCATTGTTCTGATTCGTGGTTGTTTTTTAATTTTGCATCTTTATTCAAATATTTTTGAAGTAGCCAGATTAACATAGTGTATAAAATTGCCCACTGATCAAAAGATGGTACTGGGAGGTTTGATTCTGTCATGGCAGCAAAAAAATGCAGTAAGACACAAAAATTCTTCACTTTATTATGTGTTTATTTATGTTCTGTCACTATTTCTCCTTTGTTAATCCTATTTTTTTCATCTACCTCCTTAGTAACCTATTGAATCACTCACCTGACTTTCAGAAAGTTCCTTCTCTGGATAAATTGAGACAGAAGCCTGAACCATTCACACTCTCCACATTACAGCCAATAATGAGATTGTTTACAAATTATACTACGATGTGGAAGATCTCATTTGATTAAACCTTAACTATTCTGTTTTTCCCTCCCTACTTCACAGATGATGGAAATGCTTAAAACAAGTTAAGGTAGTATGACACAGACTAATGTAAGTGTGAGCATGGCATCCAGGAGACAAGCTGTGAAATGTTTGCGCGCTTCTGCCAAAATACGTTGCATGGCTTTCTGCTGTTGTCTCGTGTTTCTGATGTTAGGCAGCATGTTCAGCAACATGTAAGCATTTCATTGGATATTTATATTCCCAGCTTTGGTTTTGTATAATCTTAATAATCCGCCTTTTTCAATAGCTTGTGGCAGCTGCTAGTGGCAAATCTGTAAGCTGTGTATGTTATTCTTAAGTAACGTTTCAGAAGTACCTACAAGGATCAGGGCCCCATTGGATATGGCTGTTTAGAAATCCACTGTAGAAATGCTGAAGTGTGCAATTCAAATGGGTCAGAAGCTGTATCAGCTCTTCTGTCCTTGATGGTAGAAAGCAGCAGCTCCCAGTTTGCCTTTTCTAGAAGTCAAGCCTGGTGCTAGTGCAGCTGGCTGCTGTGTACAGCTCTGCTACCCACATCTGTGCCTTTGCAATGCGAATGCTTCGTGACGACTCTTCTGTTGTCAAACTCTTACTTCGTGTGACAGATGACACATTGGAACTAAAAATGTTATGTTTTCACATTACTCTGTTAAAAAAAGACTACTATGGGCAAATATGATGTTTTCCTGTGTTTATATATTTCTTTTAATCTTAGTGTATGTAATGCTTATGAAGGTGAGACCAATCACAGCATCTTGAAACATACTTACCCACACAGGTCTTCTGGTGCTGCCTGGTATTGAGAGGCAGAACTCAGTTATTCCCTGCCTGGGTTTCTGTTCATCTGGCATTGCCACTCATATTTTAAGCACACTGTGGGTTTTTTGTCATGAGGATGGTCAAATATTGCCCAGCAAGGTAGTGTCATCTCCATCCTTGGAGATACACAGAACTTGACTGGACATGACCCTGAACAACTGCTCTAGTTGTATTCAAATTCCCAGCTCAAAGCAGGTACATGACCTCCAGAAGTCCCTTCCTACTTACAGCTGTCAATGATTCTACAGTTTCATGACTATACGGGTAGGGAGTAGAGTCAAGCCACCAAAATAACTTTTGCTATGCTGTAAGCTATTATTTGAAACCAGATCACCAGAGATCAGTGTGCTGGTCACTGTTCTACTTTTCTGGATAATAAAATGGAGATTATCAAACACTGGTTATTACTCTCAGTATACCCAGTTCAGCCACTTGCAACTGAGCTACACATGTAGGTATTTGTTATATTTTCTTATCATGCAGCAAAAATATCACTTCACTCCATTGCACCCAATATGTGTAATACATGTGGAGTTACAGCATGTGTTGTGTGAGAACAGGATGACTTATCAGAAACATATCTACTTTTGAATTATTGGAGCTATGCCAGCTGACACTGACAGCTGCCTACGTGATGTTTTTGTAGTTCTTCTCAAGCTTCCCATGTAAGATCCCTACCTCCGTTCCTAAGACATTAATGATTAGACTGTCAGAGCTGAGAAAATCCACCTGGCGAGCAAGGTCACCTTTGCTGTTCTCAGTAACAAAGGAAAACACCAGGCTAACGAGGCTAAGGAACTCCTAATTAACATCAATGGCAAGCAAACTCAAAGCTAGGGAAAAATAGGGCTGGCAAACTAAGTCTCTACAGAGGTAAGATTGTTTTTTTGAAATCATTGCAAAAGAAGACTGGAAGCTGTATTTTCAAATACGGTTAGTGCTGGGGGTGGGTTGCAGAAAAGTAAGGGAGGCAATAACAGGTTTGTGATTTCCCTGACTCCTTCTCCTTGGTAAGTTCCCACCAGCAGTCAGAGCCTCTGAGACTCAACCGAGGCCCCAAGGCAAGAGCGCCGTAGACCTCTGTTCCTGCCTGCCAAAAAGTCACCATGCTCCTTCTTCACCTCAGCCGCTTCGCTTGCCAAAAACATGCCTCCTCAGGGAAGCTGGAGCCATGACACACACGCAGACCTGGGCCACCCCACAACTTCCCACCTCCTACCCTCACTGGCAGGAGACCCACATTCATTCCCCCATCATGCACAGCAAAACAAAAAAACAGCCAATATCTACCCACAGTTGACATATGCGGTAAATGGATGTCCCACAGACCATTTTTTATAGGAACAAACTCACAGATCTGTCTCTAGCACCACTTAAGGATCCTGAATTTGCCTTTGAGTCTTGCTGCACTGTGCCACTGTGACAAGAAATAGTCCATCCTCCCAGAGCACCGAATTAAGCATTTTTGCTCCCATTTTCTTCCCGTAAACTACTCCTAGTCCAAAGTTCAGATTCCCTGAATTGGGCTAATTCCCCTGGTTGCTGCCTGCCTCCTCTCAATTCTCTGACCTCCATTACAGGATAGCTGCAACCAGCCATGTCTCAGGCACCCATATCTGGAAGAGAACTGCTGAGCCATGCAACATTTCAGCCTATTCATTTGTATAATCTGGATGTTTCGCTCTGATCTCCTTACTCAGCCATCTCTGGTTTCTGTGTCAGTCTGGTGCCACTGGAAGCAGCCCGGTTTCCCCACTGATTTCTCTTGCATGGCAGGGATGTCTCCAGCTCAGTTCTCTTATTTTACAAGTGTGAGGGAGCAGTCCATAAATGAGGGTGAGTATTTTTGGTTTTCAGTGCCTGTATGTGGATAATAGCACCTGCAACCATGTTCTAAATTCCAGAAAGAAATATGCAAATCAGATATGATGAAAAAAAATCCCACAGCCTTTTCATCAGTGGGGAGAGAGAAGCAGAGGATACAATTCCCTAAGGGTACTGTGAGCTTCCAGTGTTGGAGAGCCTTAGGGACAAATTATTCAAACACATCAGAAGGGACACTGGTGCAATTAGCCTGCCTTGGGACAAGAAGTGGTCTGCATGACCTCCTGAAGTTCTCTCCTGCTGTGTTTTTGTTTGATTCTGTTATTTTAAATAATGTTAACAGCCTCAGCCACAAAATTTAATCACCGTTCTAAATTGCATGCATGTATAAGTAGCTGACACCAGAACACAAATTTGCCAGTAGGAGAGGACAGACCTGAAGAACCACTGGAGACTGTTGAATGTCACCATCTCCCTCTTTCACACATACACACAAGGATGTAAGCCCACCGCACACTGCTTCTGCCTGTTAGCGTAAGAACAGGCAATATTACATACTCAGCCAACTCCAGAAGTGTCCACAGAGCCAGTGATCATGGCCCATTGGATCATGCTCTCATGCGTTCCTCTGCAAACCCTTTTGTCTTTGCTGGCTTCCTCCTCAAGCCTCATAGCATCCATCCTTCACCAAACCCTGCAACACAGTTACCTTCTCCAGTTATGTCATTCTGAGCAAATGACAGGAATAGTTTTTCTAATAACCTACAGTGCAGTTTTATCCCTCACATGAAGGTTAAGTCCAAACAGAAAATTATCCACATGCTGCCATCATTAATCAAAATGGTCTCCTACAATTTCATTCAACATTCAGCCACACACATCTCTGACAACATCAGAATAGGAGACTGGTTTCCAGTATCTCTCCCAGGTGGCTTCTCTCTGCAGTAACAGGAACAGATGCCTTGGGATTTACCTTAACACCCTCTGAACTTCCCAGGCAGGGACATAGCTCCTCACAGTGATGCTGGGTGGCCATGAATTTGTCAACACTGCTGCTGCCTGCCACTTCATCTGCCCAACAGCAACATTAAGCAAAAACCATTGCTCTCTGAAATGATCACTGTCCAGTTTGCCTACTGTTTGGTTTCCTCTGTTCCTTATGTTTAGATATTCTCTGCACCGCAGAGCTAGGCATGCCCTCATCAGGATATTTCTTGTCTTGTGCCCTAATCCCTGGCAGTAATTTGCTGCTAGATACTTATGCTGGTCTCTGTCATCTCCACAGGTCTTCTATCCCAGCATTTCCACTTGACCCACCCTGTCATGCTCACACAAGCTGCTGTTGCAGTGCCACCTTTGGGGCTCAGGGATCCATCCATAACAAAAAGGGTAACACACTGTATCTTGCTCTGCTCCCAACTGCTATTTTCAGCCATGTGCTAATCCCCCCCAGCATTGCCAGCTTTGAGCTCAAAGTCTTATTATTCAGGGAGTAAACAAGAGTACACGTGTTGATCACCAGAACAGCACGTAGGCACAGCTCTCCTTTTCCTGATGCTCATATTTCTCGCAAAACAAAAGAATGGTGCTTATTAACTTTAAGCAAAAGCATACTCTACTCATTCATTTTTTAAAGTGTGGTTATGATTCAAGCAAGCAGTGCAGTCCCAGGCAGTTTCCGTAGCCCATCCAGCTATTAATATGGCTTCAAGGCATGTGAAGGAGCTTTACGCAAATCGGGACATGAGAAAGACACTGGACCCAGCCCAGCAAAGCACATTGTTTCCTGGAAGTGCATAAGGAGCCCTAACAAATTCAGCAGGATGATCCATGGACTGAGAGGTGTGCTCCCATCTAAGTGCTTTGCTGGCTGAGGGCCACAGACTGACTTGCTCCTGAAATACCATGGGACAGCTGGGAAAATGAAATCTGCCCAGTGGAATACCAATGCCTCCCTTGCCCAAAGACTATCCAACTTCCCAGTGTGTGAAAATTGTAGGGTCTTTATCAAACATTGAAAAGCTCAGCTGATATCAAGCTTTCCTTCCTTCAGCAGAGCACAGTTATAATCCTTCATTAGGGCTAACCAAACTTTCTGCACCATAAGTCCCCAAATGCCAACCTTTTCTTACGGCCAACAGCAGACCATGAAGATTTGAAGCTGGACAAAGGTCTTGGGGCTGTTCATAGACAAGAGCAGGGTCCCTCTCCCACGCTCACTATGGAAGACAGCTTGGCTGGGCTTGTGTCTGAACCCCATGTGTTCTGGCTGTGCTGGTGTCTGCAACCTCAAAGCCTGCCCTACCACAGGGACTCCTGTGTCAGGTGGATGCTGTCAGTCCCATGGAAACCACAGTGCTTGGGAACCAGGGTTGAACCACTCATCAAATGTAGCCAAATGATCAGAAGTTGTCTGCTGTCTTAAGGGATGCATTTGCTGTATATCATTGGCTTCCTTTATAATGGCAGCAAGTGATATCCCTTCTCTGCATTCAGACTACCCAAAGAATTTAACAGGCAGAAACCTAGACAGACCAGTAGCATCTTATAACCTGGCAATGAATTAGCCTGGCAAGTTATGAGTTAAGCTAGAACTGGCTGATGCTGTTGCACACACTGCTTTATCTGTCTTCCTGATGAACAGCTATTTTGGATTTTCCAGCTGCTCAACACACTCATCTTTAAGAGTATTTTCTTATTTCTTAAGATATATTCCCCTTTCATAGTCCTATTGACAATCATGCTAGCACCATGAGACCTCAAGTGATCATCTTCTTTATCACAGCATTTTCAGCAGAAAATGATCCTCTGAAAGACTAGAGACAAAAAAGACTCTATCCTGGTGCCCATGGAACCAGTTCTTTTCCTGTTCCAGATTTCTGTTTTGTATCAAAATGTGTGCTGGAAACCATACCTCTTGCTGCAGAGAACCATCTTCAACAGATGGAGTGGGGTAAAGGGTAATTAATAGGCTATTCCCATCTCTAAACTCTATGATGCAATTACAAAAATTGTGAAATGCAAGAATCTTTCCTCTCTAGTAAATGAGATCTGTCATTAATTTTGGTCCTCACTAGAGAGGAAAGGGTGGTTGAAGGCAAGGAGAGCATAGAATCATGGAGTCATAGAATTATAAGGTTGGAAAAGACCTCTAGGATCATCAAGTCCAACTGTCAACCCAACACTACCATGTCTCCTAAACCATGCCCTGAAGTGCCACATCTACACATCTTTTAAATACCTCCAGGGATGGTGACTCCACCACCTCTCTGGGCAGCCCATTCCAGTGCCTGACCAAGAGCATGTACCTCTGTAGCTCCCTTTGTCAACCAGCAAGAAAAGGCAGCCATTTTATTTTCGTTTTGGTATTGGCTCAGGACACACAGAGCAGCACCATCTGGATGCCAAGGAAATGCAGAAAAAAAAAAGCAGTTTCACTGAAATGAAGACATACAGCTATCTTCAGCCTGTTATATATTAAGGGGAGGGCAGTCATTCTCCAGAATGCCTGAAACCAGCTCTGAAGGCAGAGCTCATATATTCTCAGAGGTGTTTGAGCTCAGATCAGCTTTGAGGGAGAGAAAATACTGCTTCCATCCAGTCTGTGCCAGAGGTGATCTGAAGAAGTAAATCAAAGGACACTAGGGACAAATCTTTGATAAAAGCATATCAAAAGTTTGTTTAATTTGTTTGCACTGCTGTTGTAAAGCAGACTCACCGGAGACAATACGGTCTACAAATGGAATATGTTACTAAATCAGGACACAACTTACTGGAAGGATAAGTAATGATTTCATCTAAGTCATTACATCTCTGTATCAATAGCATATCTCTGTGGGGAGCATGCTCACTTCTGGCTAAATATCATAAAACCCCTGTAGGACAAACTTGAGATGCCTGACTGAAGGACATGACAAACCCAACCACCCAAAAATCAGTGTGTCAGATGGTCCCTGGTCGAGATCAGATGTGCATAGATATATACAATCAATGCAATATATACAATACACGCAATATCCAGCATATAATCCCTTTGGTTTGTAAAATTTGCTTCTGCCTGGATATGAGGGAAGGGGACACTTGTTAAGACAGCAGAGAAAGGGGGTGTTTCTCCTGGATACAGGCATGTTAATGGACACTGCAACCTTTGAGTCTGACACATCCCAGGCACATACTCATGGGACTGGTATGCAATACAGACTGGACCAAGTGAGCATGCGTCGTACAGTGGGTGGATCTGCGCATGCGCACCTCCAGCCTGCTAAACTTTTGGAACAAATATCCAAAATCCTCAAATGCTGCCCAGGCAACATTTCTGAACAGAGCAAGAGTACATGAACATGGGGGCTGCACCAGGTTAAAAATCAGGATGTTGGATAGCTTTTCAGACAGCCTTGCCTTGTGCTCTTCTTTCCTTTCCTATTTTGATGCAGCTATTGTCCACACTCTTCCTAAATCCTCCTCTTTAGCAATGTCAACTTCTGGAAACTTCCCTCCTTCCCCCCGAGTCTCCATCTTTGTTTTGTTTTTTAAAATACTCCTTCCCTCTTCTGTAGGCAGGTGTCCACTCTCCAGCACAGTAATGCCAGATGGTTTCATTTAACTATACAGCTATAGCTAAAACTGACCCCTTTATCTTACCTCACATGCGTACCCTGTTTGACTGTAGTTGGGAAACCTATTAGCTTCTGCATCCAGGCAGCATATATCCTCAATGTTATTTTCAACTTTATCACCATCTTCCCTCTTCTCTCCAGACTGATGCTGTCATTTAATCCTGCTGACATTCCCTCGAGAGTGTCCTACAAAAATATCTATTATTATTTGTTACCACAGTAAGGGCCTCATAGCTTCATCCTCAGTCTCTGTGACATTCTCTGTTCTGGCCCTCTTGATGCTCACCTTGTCTTCCCTCAAAATGTCACAGCTAAAATCAATTCCTTGCTTCAATCCTTAGCAAACCACAATAAGTCCTTTCACTGCTTCACTTTCATCCTCTTTGTCAAGCTTGTGGTCCAACCTTTCAAAAGTTTCCATAAAACTACTCCTATGACTTTTCCTGCTTATCTCCTCCTTTCCTCCAAACTACCCATTTCCCTTCCCTCTTCATGGTGCCTCTTTCTCCCATCTCAGGCCTCGTGCAACACAAAACCTCCTCCCACAGTGCCACCAACGAGACCTTCAAACCATACCAATCTTCAAGTTTTCCATAGGTTTGAGCCATTTTCAGGAGATCAGGCTTGTCTGTGCTATTTTCAAGTCATCCTTTGGTCTCCCACCTACTGCCTCTGGTGTTGAGGTATTGCCTTTGATGAGACACATGCAGTAACTCTCTTGCTCTATAGTCCCCAGTGGAGACAAAGTATGTGTGGGGCAGCCAGAGGAGAAATCAATGCCATGCTCCTGCCTGAGTTAGCTTGAATTTACCTCAAAGTAAACCAGAACCAGTCTTCATCTGCCATTTGTTTTTGTTCAGCTCATCCTGAGTTGAAAACATCCTTTTTTGGGGGGAGACACTGCATGGCTGCAGGTTTCCTGCCTCCATTCTAAATTATTAGGAATGGAGAGTATTTTAAATGCCTGTAAAAGATCTGGCATTATATTAAAATTATATTGAGGAAAAGATCCCTCTGGAAAGTAAAAAGGAATTTATGAATGAGATTTGGATAGGGAAAGTGTCTCAGGATGTCTATGTCCAGAACTTCTTTTTTCCTAGGGGAAAAAGTAAAGGAATGTGACAGTGTGACCACAAGATACTGAGTAGACTCTACTGAGCAGAGTTTAGCATGCTACCCACCATCCAGAGGACGTTCATTCACCTCTACCTTGTATATGGTGCTTGAGCTGGATATGAGGCTTAAAAATATTTACTGTAATCCACACAATTTCCCTGAGCAGCTTATTTCAGCTTTCTGATTTACAAAAAATTATTTGCCTGACAGCGGCCGCCTCTGAAGTAGTTTGTAATTAATACATGCATTTTCAGGTTCCTTAAAGACAACGTTCATAACAGATTAGAAAGATCAGAGATGCCACAAAGTTTTCTAAATTAAAAGGATTAGTTGTGAGTAAATAGATCACTGTAGAGTGGTGAACAGACTTCTCAATTACATATCAAAGTTAATAAACAAAAGAGTACAGCTATTCTATACTGATGATTTAAGAAAGCATGTGCAAAAGTAATTCATTCAAGTCTGTGACCCAGAGTACTGTAGGTGGCTGGTGATTTTGGGTGCCCTGCACTAGACTTAAAGAGTTGAGTTTTTATAGCCTGAATATTTGGGCTTTTTTTTTTTTTTTGAAAGATGAAGATGCTACAAAAATTACATCCAAAATTAGAGGGTTTGAAAGGGCTAATTCCATTTTGCCACTGTCAGCCATGATGGACATTATATCCTGCAGCAAAGATTGTCAAGTCATTTGTAATAGGTTTTCAATAACATTGCAAAATATATGCAAGTCGTAACTTAACTGCATTCCTTGTACATTTTATGTATAATTAATTATAGCTTGTATAAAATATTATGATGCTCCATTCACATCATTAGAATTGAATTAATTTGTAGTTTACATGCACCTAATAATAAATGCCTCTCCATGATTTTGGTCCAGACTTATAAAGTGCATAGCTTTTCATCAGCTTTAAAGGCAACTCTATCACTGACAGTGGTTAAAGTTTACTGAGTCCTACAAAAACTGCCTCCTTCACATAACCTTTGATGAGCATGTTGTGCAAAAGGCAACAGGCAGCATTTATAGACTACCCATGTGAACAAAAGCACAGGCTGCACACAGACTCCCTTGAAAAGCCTATGAACCAGGCAGCAACTTACCAGTGCTGGCCTGGGGATTCATATTAGTGCAGTAAATAGCTAATGTCACTTCTCAGGTAGAAAATTTAACACAAGAAATCATCTAAGTTGGCTGAATGCACTTCATCCTAGTGATGTGCAGGGTATGACAGTCTCCTTTTACTACCTGTTGGGATAGGAGCTGCTTTTCTAATTAGAGCATCCTGAAGACTTATTCCAGTCTCTTTTCAGGAACAGTAAACTCAGTCAGTCAGTCAAATATGTTTTTAAACATTGTCTGATAGAAACATCTTGGAAAAAACATTAATATTTTGCTCAGAGTAATAAAAAAACCAGGGACCATATATTCCTTTCACAGGATTTGCTAAAAAGTGTGCTGTTATAGAGTAATACAGTCATATTTCTTGCTAAGGATAGCAGCTGTCTGCAGGAGCCCAATTAGGTAACTTGGCCATTTACCCAGCTAATCAGAAATCCTCATGTTCCTACTTTTCTTCACCATCCATGATACTACCAGAAGATGTAGCAAACTGTTTCCATAATCCACAGAAAGTCTCCCTCTCTGCTTTAGCATGAGGCACACGTAAGATCACTGTAAGCCATTCTGCTGGGATTGGGGGACCAGCCTTTTTTCCCTTTTAAATCTGAAGCCACAACACCACTTGAAAAATTAATGACTGACTGGGTGAATGTTGTCTGCTGGGGCGTTAGAAGTGAGGTCAATGCTGATTCACCCTCCGGAGAGGAAGGTGGTTTAGTGGTTGACACAGTGCCTTGAGCTGCAGGTTCAGGCCAGGCAGGCAGCAGTGTCCTGTGTGATGTGGACTTCACTTGCCCATAGTTCCCCTTCTGAGACTGTACGTGCTAAAAGTGTTCACAAAACAGCTGGATATATTCATAGTAGAAAGAACTGGAAGGCCTTTACATGCAACGATGCCTGCTGGGCTCCCGAAGTCCCCGCGCTGCAAACTGTTACAGGTTGGTATGCTATTTAGGGGAAACATCCCCATGGCTTTCCCTGTCCTGCTCTGCCCTAGGTATCTTCTGCTGGCCACTGCCAGCAAAATGATATGGACTGAGCGGACTTCTGGTCTGACCTTACACATAATAGGAGAAAGCTGTTTTTTCCCACCTGCCTGGGGAATGCCTGTTGCCTGGGGAGCCTTGCCACCCCAGCTCCTCCGGCTGCCATGGACCTGGCCCTTTGTGTGCCCTCTTGGTCTTACTGACCCCGTATTTATCTCATTACAGTATTTATACCATTACAGTAACACCTCGTCAAGCCAACCCATCACAGAGCAGGAGCTCCCAGGAGTGCTGGCTCAGCAGAACATCCTTAGTTCAAAAGCTCAGGCCAGGTCACTCTTGCTCCCAGTACTGCGTCACTGCTTTCTCATGCAGTAGGGATCTCCATTTTACTAAAGTGCACAACACCCAGATTTATTTGCCAGAGTTACAAAATATATGAGCTGATACAACAATCAGTTTCCACTGTGGCTGCAGGAAAAAAGGTTATAATTTTCTATCAGAGCCACAGCTCCATCAGAAAACAGGAGGTTTCGCATGAGGGAAGCACAACATGTAACCACTTAATAAAAACAACCTGAGCCTGCCAGAGAACTGGCAGAATTTACAGACGTTGTGCTGGGAACATCAATCCAGCCCTCGCGGTCAGCACAGCACTGTTAGCAAACACACAGAGTAGTTAATATTTTGAGGTTGTTTTAGCCTCATTTGTGTATCTTGATAGGTGACATTTCCAAGACACTACAAGTCTCTGCTGAGTTGGACCTATTATTAATTGTGAACATGCAGCTGAATTTTGCAAAATCCTTACATGACAGAGAAATAAAAAAGCAAAATTCCCAGAGTCATTTATGCAGGGAAGGTTATTCCCTGAGGTTTTTTATCAGCCTCCCAGTCTCATTCAACGAGAGGCAAGTGCCTTGTGCTGCTACTACAGAAGTGGATCAGGAAACCTACCTCTACCTTGCCCAGGGATCAGCTCCCTGCCCTTTGCCCAAGTCCGTTTTCTCATTCATTTCTGTTATTGCAGCTAAATGTGGGTGGGAGTTTTCTCCTGGGTGATGTTCCTGGCAGGTATAACCTTGTGTGGGGTTTTGTTCCTTGCTGGCTCCCTGGCTGGCCAGGTCTCAGCTGTGGGAATGCCTATATGGTCTCTTCCTTGATGGCGCTCCAGCAAGGAGAGCCAAAATCCTGCAGGGCAATCAGCACTGTCCCTACTTCCAGCCACCTTGCAGATGGCTATGGGCCAAGATGCTAGCCAGAGCCAGGCCTGCAAAGGGAGAAATGGAGGACTGTCATGAGAAACACTGATGTGAGGTAGGAGCTGGACAACACATTTCATCAGAGTTGCATCTGGACTACTGGTGACTCAGGTGGAGGTGCCGACAGCAGCTGTAAGGGGCAGCTGAAAGAGCTCTTGAAGAACACCTGTGAATAAGTGTCTCTGAGACTCACAGATAGTTTAATGCAGGGAACTTCCTGGTGGCCACATATGGAAACAACCTTTGCAATTGGAGCCCTCCTGAAAAAGCTACCAAGGACAAGCTCTCCCCTCCAGCACCATGCTTGCTCAGCCCTTTACCACAAGGAGCACAGGGAAAGCCCTGAGATGCATAAAGCTGTTGTTACCCAGAATGAAACAAATGGGGAAAAAAATGTACTAAACAGTTGTTTTGGCAGCTGAGATGACTGTTTTGGTTTCTTAGCAACTGTGAGACAAGAAGCTGCTTGAGATCTGAGCTACCTTCTTAAATCCAGCAGGCATCCCCCCATGGAGGACCACCCTCCTCCTCTCTGCTCACCAGCACAGGGAAACGGCATGGCTGGTGGGAAGCTCTCCCTGTGCAAGGATGGATGGCTGTATTGGGTTTGCATGGCAAGGTTTTGGTAGTGGCAGGGCTACAGGGGTGGTGTCTGTGAGAAGCTTCCCCCGTATCCCATAGAGCCAATGCCAGCCGGCTCCAAGACAGACCCACCACTGGCCAAAGCTAAGCCCATCAGTGATGGTGGTAGTGCCTCTGGGATAACATATATAAGAAGGGGAAAAAGTTGCTGTGCAATAGCAACAGCAGCCAGAGAGAGGAGTGAGAATATGTGAGATGAACAACCCTGCAGACACCAAGGTCAGTGAAGAAGGAGGGGAAGGAGGTGCTCCAGGCACTGGAGCAGGGACAGCTGCAATCAGTGACGTTCCCAAGTTGCACCCAAAATAGCAACCGCAGCAGAGGAGAAGTCAGACTGTGGCTCCTCTGCGCCTCGGTGGCAGGGCAGGGCCAGAGAGGAGCAAGAGGATACTTCTGCATCTCTGGCCATCAGCCACTCAAACTCTGCAAACTAAAAATGAACCTGATGTTTTGGTGCTGCAAGAGGCCGGCATCCTCCTGCACAAGGCACTCGCCTCCTCTCCTGGCAGTGCAGGTGGCTCGGTTACAGCATCCTTCAAAGGTTCCTGCTTTGTGATCACTGCTTTTGAGTGCATGAAGAGCTGTTTGCGTCTGTTTTCTCAGTGATCAGCAGTGTCAGTCTCTCACAAGTCCCTTGAGCATATCCACAGAGAGAAAGGGCTGATTTTTGCCAAATGGTTTCAGATCACAGTAAGTATCTGCACTGGAGGAGGTTTCGGCACTGGTGCAAGGTTTGTGTGCGTCTCTGTACTGGAGCAACCATTTCATTGTTTGGTTTCTCAGGGACAGTGTTTAAATCATTTAAATTTATGCCTGTTACTGACATACTGGCCGTGCTTATTGCTAATAGCTTATTTCCATCCATACTAACACTATCTCATTCATTCAGATATAAGTATGAGGATGCTGACCTGTACTTAATCCTACACATCCCTGACTTTTAATTTAATGACTATTAAATATTAATGGGAGCAAAGAGTGGAAGTCAGATCACCTTTTCAACAGCTTAGTGTCCCCATCACCAGGCTACAATGTCGTCCTTGATCTTGCTTTTTTATTCCCTTTCTCCCAGTTTCACCTACAGGACAAAGAAAGCTGCATTTTATAGAAGATTTTGCAGTCAAGCAGCTAGTGCAAGGATTAGAGCTGAACCAGGAGCTCCCAGCTCCTGGGTGGACATTCAAACCACCACGCTGCCGGATAAATGGGGGTTGTTTTTTCCAGATCCCAGGGAGAGGGTTCTACATCCCAGCCCAGAAACTATGCTAGAGAAGAGGGGAACACTCACAGACACCTGTGACCTAGACCCCCCACAGATGCTGTGCAGAAAATAATTTAGTATTCAAGGAGAAATGTAGAATCATAGAATCATTTAGATTGGAAAAGACCCTTAAGACCTAGCACTGTCAAGTCCACAACGAAACCATGTCCCCAAGCACCACATCTACACATCTTTTAAATACCTCCAGGGATGGCGACTCAACCACCTCTCTGGGCAGCCTGTTCCAGTGCTTGACAACCCTTTCAGTGAAGAAATCTTTCCTAATATCCAATCTAAACCTCCCCTGATGCAACCTGAGGCCATTTCCTCTTGTCCTATCGCTTGTTACTTGGGAGAAGAGACCGACACCCACCTTGATACAACCTCCTTTCAGGTAGTTGTAAAGAGCCATAAGGTCTCCCCTCAGCCTCCTCTTCTCCAGGCTAAACAGCCCCAGTTCCCTCAGCTGCTCCTCAGAAGACCTGCTCTCCAGACTCTTCACAAGCTTTGCCCTTCTCTGGACACGCTCCAGCACCTCAATGTCCTTCTTGTCNCTTGGCCTTGTTGAGCCTCATACAGTTGGCCTCAGCCCATCGATCCAGCCTGTCCGGGTCCCTCTGCAGAGCCTTCCTACCCTCCAGCAGATTGACACTCCTGCCCAACTTGGTGTCATCTCTAAACTTCCTGAGGGCACAGTCAACCCCCTCATCCAGATCATTTATAAAGATATTAAACAGAACCAGCCCCAACACTGAGCCCTGGGGAACACCGCTTGTGACCAGCTGCCAACTGGATTTAACTCCATTCACCACAACTCTTTGGGCCCAGCCATCCAGACAGTTTTTTACCCGGTGAAGAGTACACCCATTCAAGCCATGAGCAGCCAATTTCTCCAGGAGAATGTGGAGGTCTGGTGGTTGTGAATGTCTGGTGGTTACAGCCCTCCCCAGGGCATGGGAGTGCTGGTTATGGATCTACCAGGGTCTACCTGTACATAGTTAATTAAATAAACCATGGTTCTAGTGCTGAGCGTGGCCCCAGAGGCTCTGGCACAAACCTTTGCCACTGCAGTGCTGTGTGCCCTGTTGTGTTCCCAGTCTGGTGATAGGAAAACTCTCCCAGCTGGCCTGGGGTACAGGTGTGAATCCTCCCTTCCAGAGGAGAGAGCTGAACATCACCCTTTTAGTTTCATGATGAGTATTATAATGTCTTGATTCTCACAGGAAGCACCATCACTTCTTCTGGTCATGCTTCAACAAAAGAAAGCCATGTCTCCCACATGACCATCCAGAGAACATTTCATTTTCAAACCTCTAAGTTTTGGGATGGCGGGAGACAATAGTAGTGGCGGTGGTGTAGGGATCTCTTTCTCTACATCTTCCCATGCCTTTTTTTCTCATGGTCTTTTCTTTGGCATCAGGCAGTTGTGAATGCATCCTCACCACAGCCATGTCTAACTGCTGGAGGTATTTGGCTGTGCTTAAATCTATGTCTCTTCAGATGATGATATTTTTCTGATTATAAAGCTAATAAGGTAAAGCAGAACTCAATCAAAGCAGCTGGGCTTGAAGTGCATTAATACTTAATATTACCTTTTACTATTGTAATTATGACTTATTTACGTTTTTAATTGCTATCTGGTTTACTTATCTCTATGAGAAACATTTCTCAAGAGTATCTTTCTGACTATAGTGTTTTATTTTTGCAGAAAAATGCAGGCATTTAGTGAGATGGAAATTACTTCCTTATTATTTAAAATTAATTCAGCCTGTCAAAATGAGCTCATTGCCATGCACAGTGCTTCCTTTTTAATTCAGTCTCAGCCTTTCTAGCAATTGAAATTCTGTGCTGAGATGATGTACATAGCAGGCTTTTTATACATATTAAACCCTACATATTAGGAGGATTAAGGCTGCATATACATTTTAGAATAGGGCACATAATTATGAAACAAGTTTTGCAGCAGGGATAAAAGAATGTCGGTTTTCCATCGGTCTTGTAAACTGCTTTGCTAGCTGGGACTGAAGCTGTGAGGATGCCTGATGGGAATAGAAGGGACTCTGTTGCCTGCTCCTGCAGGACTCCAAATTTTGCTAAATCAGGACAAAAGTAGAGAAAATATTTACATATGAATAATTGGAATGCCAGTGCTCACTCCTTTTCTTTTCTTGGGATCAAAAAGTAGAGAATTGAAAGCAAAAGAGGACAGAGGAGATTGAAACTTGTGATGGGTAAAGGAAGGGAAAATCCTAATAATGGGAGAAAAGTGCTTGTCACCTGTGGAGGGAGCAAAGAATCATGGAGTCATAGAATCATTTAGGTTGGAAAAGACCTTAAGATCATCAAGTCCAACCATTAATCTAGCACTGTCAAGTCCACAACTAAACCATGTCCCCAAGCACCACATCTACACATACCTCCAGGGACGGCGACTCAACCACCTCTCTGGG